>VDFB02367316.1:0-43013 GCA_007258455.2 Sequoia sempervirens
CTCCTAACACAATAACACTGATGCACACTAAAATTGATCCTCTACTCAAAAGCATCATGTGTCTCATACAAATTACATACAATAAGAGTGGCCATGCAACCCTTTCGAGGGTCCATTATCCCAGACAGTTCACAGTTGGCTACCACCCACTTAGGTGAAGTCGGGAGTCAGAAAAATAGGTTAAGGATATACTAGGTAATACCCTTGAAGGAGATTCTGTTGAATGTTAAATTTGCAAGAGAAATAAAATATCATGTTCACTTATAACCTAGGTTTATCTCTCTTGATTTGATACTTGTTGGTTTTCCTTGTTGGGTATTGATTACACCAATACTAAGGATTTTTTCTTTACAAAGAACTAGGTTCCCATGAACACAAAATTTACTAGTGATTGGCTAGGATAGAGATATATTTTACTTAAATCATAAATTCTTACAAGGTGAGAAAAAATAATTTTAAAAAATAGAGTCCTTGCATACTTAACCCAAATTTGATACCAATTAGTTATATCATAAGGGGGGGTCTACCTCTAAGGTCCTAGAAAAATATAGTTCACATATTAGATTGAATTCCCATAATATCCACCGTTCTCTACTTACCAAGGTCTCGATTAAACAAGGTGAGAGGATATGATGGTTAAATGATCAAATTAATAATTCTAATTACCAACCACAATATAAAAATATATTAAGATACTAATGAATTCTAATACAAATTAATCAATAAACATTCCAAATGTATGCATCGAGTATGACAAGGATTATTTAGATTGGTATGTTGTTGTGAACGTTTAAAGAGAATTCCAATGAGATTTACCCATAGCACCCTTAAGTTCCAAATTCTGCAGTAATGAGACACATATTATTGACTATTCTTAAATCATTTCTTTGATCGCCTATCCACACACAAGTTTTAGAAACCCTTTGAAGCATAAAGCTAATCATTACAATTATTATTTCATAATCCAACCATAACCCAAAGTCAACAAACTTGGTAGTCCCATTCCAAGAATAATACAATAAACATGATCCTACTAAATAGAATAAGAACAGTGATTGGTCTAGTACACTAATTCCCCTATTTTTCTCTTTATAGCATACATTTTAATGTTACCTTTTCAGATAGTATTACAACATACCTATAAAATTTGATAAGTTTAGACAAATACATTTTCTCATTTACTAATAGCAAAACAACCTCAATTCTATGAAATGTTAATGACCTATCATTTATTATTATGATACATATTTTACCAAAACAACAACCAAACCAAGAATGATAACTATGATAATGACTAAGATTTAAATGATAATATTTCGTTAACTACAAAGAAAAATTTACTAAACTCACTTATCTTTATCCAAATCAATTATACAATAATGTCAATTTTTCAAATCCTTTCTTTTATTTTACATTAACAATCAAGTAAATAATTAGACAATAATATTAAATTCATACACTCAAATGCATCACCTTAAGTCTTCCCTTAATTTTGTCTCTAATTAATTATATTATAAATCGATTTTAGGTTAATATTACTACAATAGACTTGACATATAAAATCACCCATATTCCAAGTTCTCGTCATATTTAAACTTAAAAATTCTCTTACCATACATTTATTCTAAAGCTTAAAATTTCCCAAGGATTTTTTTTTTTTTGACTTAACATGTCATAGTGCTACAAGGTCAAGGGAAAATGTTTTCTTTTGCATAGATTTATACACTCATTTAGATTTCATACGCTAACCATCTATTATTTTCATGTAACCTTCATGCCTATCATGAAATCTCACAATTAATTTGTAATAACAAAAGGAATACTTTGCCAACACTCTTTTCCCATAAAAGTTTAATAAAAACCTGTGCACTCTAGGTCTATTATGTGTATAATTAAGGACATCATCATGAAATGTAATTTGTATTAGCCACCTTAAAAGAGTGTAGTGGCAAACATCTTTTTTGTTGAATGGAAATCACCAGTAGATTCTCTAAATTCAATTATTCCTAACATAAGTTAAAGGTTGAATTTGCACCATAAACAGACGGCCATTGTAGGGAGTGAAGGTCATTTGATCCCTCTCTTGGCCGATCAGACCAATAACAGGAACAAAAACAATAATAATAATTAAGAATGACATCTAATTCAATTACAGATTAAGGCTATCGATACAAATCTGTATCCCAATAATGCATAACCTACGATTCTTTTCCATCCCACCAATTTTCACACTAAAGGTTTGCCATTAAGAAATCATTACTGTTAAACTTTAAACTCAAAACCGCTGACCTGTGTGAGCTGCTTTCTCAGTATATATCTATTACTCATCCACAAAGACAACCTAATTACATAATGAAAATTTATGAGGGACTAAGACATAACCCTCATCAATGATAATAACATAATAGAGTGTGAAACCTACCACACGATAAGTGATAATAAATAATGTTCACAATAATATTTGAAGAACTCCAAGCTTAACTATATGACATTATCCTCTCACCTCTTATGATTATACTATTAATCAAGGAAAGGGGTTGATCCTAACATTAAATGAAGTTGCTTTCCTCCCCATTCCCTGGTCAACTTTAAAATCAACATCCGCAATCTAAAGGTATAGAGAAAAGTAGTGTTAATTATTATCTTATTTAGTTCATTTCCTACTTAGCACATGAACTTAGACATGAAACTATAGATCTAAAATATCTAAATGAATAGAATATAATTCATAATTTCAATTCTCAACAATATGCCTACCCTAAATAATCGTTTAAAAAGAACCAATATTTAACAACATATATTTTCCTCCATACAATAAACACGAGAATTTAGGGACATGGACAAGCCAAATATGACCATCAATAAAAAATTTGCAGCTATTGAACAAAAGAGTGAGGCCTTACAATATGTATCCATATATATATCCAATACACAATATATACCTCATGCTTATCACAAGGGTTTTGACACTTTTACTCAAATTAACTAATCGATCAAAAACAATTAAAGACAACCATCCTATTTTCTATCAATCAAAAAGGTATCAACTTGGTTTAACACTTACCAACACTGAACTTTAATTGACTCAACAAGGTTACTCTAGCCTATACGAGTAAGTATGTGTGTCGACTCAAATAGACATACCAGTGATTCCAATACCAAACTCCTCTCCTGGGTGATACTCTCCCTCCCCCTTTGGAGGGTTCAAACCTTTCCTTCATCCAACTTAGTGCAACATGTAGTCAAGTGATACATATAAATCATATTCATCATAAATCATAAGCATCTTTAAATCATTTAAAATTAATTCATCATAACACATATTCATACATTTCATTCATCCATTGAAATTCATCAAAACTTAATCTTGCAATAAAAATCATTTTTACTCATTAAGGTAAAAGTAATTTGGTAACTTAGAAACAGGGTGTAACATATCCCACCTTAAGAATTGTGAATGCAAGATGTACCTGTGCTAAACATGAACAAACACACAAGGATTAGTCATATTAGCATATACAAATCGCACTCCCTATGAAATACTTGAAATCACAAAGCATGAAACAAACACTATGAAAAACATGAAAGAGCATGAAATATGTGAATGAAACTAAACTAAGTAACCCCAAACCTCATCCCATAGGGGTATTGGTACCAATTTGATGTGGAAAGGGGCCCTTTTCCCAATCCCTCAATGGGCAAGCTCCATGATTTGAGGATAAGTGTGATGATTTTGATGCCAAATGGTGATAAATCTAAGCCAAAATGATGAAGAAAGCATGTGATTGTGGATGAAAATGTGTAGCATAACTTTGCATGAGATGATGGATCCATTATTCATAAGAGAGCCCATTATTTATTGGAAGAAGAGGTGAAATCAGGAAATTTGGGACTAAATGGAGGATCAATACTTGTCACAAGGCTAAGAGAAGCAATGGGGATATGTGCCTCACACAAGTGTGTGCACATCTTGGGAAGAGAGATGTAAGAGGGAGTTAAGGCATATGGTTGAAAGAATTTAAGGGTAGTGGGTGAGGATGTAAGGGTATGTAAGAGAATTAAATGCCCTTGTAAGATACAAGATGGCTCTTGTAAGAGGCAATAAAGGCCTTTGTAAGGATCATTTAATGCTTTTGTAAGAGCCTTAAAGACTTGGAGTGTGGAGAAAGGGAGAGGGAATATTCATTTATGAGGAGAAATAGCCATTTAATTAATTTGTAAAAATTAATTACTTGTGCAAGTTGGGAGAGAAAAGGAATATTCCCTTGTAAGCAATTAATTAATGGGTGATCCCACAATACTAGTTTACAATTTTTGGCCAAACTAGACATTGAACTGATTTTTTCTAACTAAATCTTCACTTTCGGGCACTTATAGTGGCTAAACCATGTGGAATTTGAAGATGATGCAAACTAGTGATTTGTGAGATTTTGTCTATAGATTCTAAATATATTTTTTTCAAAACTTTTGGAATCAGATTGCAATTTTTTTCCATCTCCTTTGAAAACTAGTTTTTTTCAGTAAACACCATTTTTAAGGAGTGATGCTCACCGTATAACACATTATTTTTTTTCCATGAAGGATAAAGTCCTAATTTTTTTGAATTTAGATTTTTCACTATGATATCTAGTGCTTCCAATTAGTTTCATTGTGTTTTATTGAATATTTTTTTCTTAATCAAGTTTCGAAGTCAAACCAATTACAATTCAGAAATAGGCGGACTGTATAACACAACTTTTTTTGTATGTATTGAAATTCAATTTTTGTTTGTTAGATCAAGGACTTCAATATCTGGTGCACTCATATTTTTCAATTTTTTTCTTTTATAATATTCTATTTTTCCACATGTGCAGAATAGAGAGCTTGATTTTTGGTGAAAAACCTACATTCACAAGAAATAAAAAATAAATATAATAATTAAATTAAATTTATTTAAAATTGTACTTTTTGGGAAGCTTATAATAAGGACTACATGCTTACAAAAAATAAATTTTAAATGAATTCATTTGATCCCCCAAAAGGTAAATCAAAAGTGGTTTTTTATTAGCATTTTGATAGGAGTAAAAGAGACTTCGTTATAGGTATGGTTTAAAACTAGTGGGGTTCTATCCACGGGGTTTGATCTAAGGTAGTTTGATCAAACCCTCTTCAATTGGAATGCTTTAAATATAAATTTTTAAGGATTAAATCATTATATTTTCTAAAAATATGTGATTTCAGTCAAAATCAGAATCTCCCAGAAATTGTAAACCAGTTTTGTGGGATCACCCTAATTTGAGGAAATTAATTATTGGTGCAAGTGGGGTTAGTAATCCATAGGTTTATTTAACCTTGGTGGGGTTAAAAGCTAGAGGATTGGCTAGTGAAGATTAGCAAGTGATTTAAGGTTAATTAATTCAAAATTAATTATTCTTAGGTGGGTTGGGGGTTTTTAGAAGAATATGACATTTTAATTAAATAAATAGATTTATTTAATCAGATGAGGACATAGGGTTTTTAATTAAATATTTTGCATTATTTAATTAAAAGGAATGAGAATTAGTAAGAAAGGGGGTAATTAGTCCAATAAAATTAATTATTTGATTAATAGGAGAAAGTGATTAATTTAATTAAACTAATAGATTATTTAATTAAATAGTTAGTCAGGCGTGATTTAGGACGAAATGATGTTAATAATTAGATACAGATGTGTAATATTGATCAGAACTATTTAAGTTTCTACATTTTTCCCCTCTTTGAAGTGAGTTACTTGTTACATTGGTTCAAAGACTAACACTTCCAAAATCAACCCTATTTCCAAGATCAAAATTCAAAATTTTCATGATTTTTTGGATGCCCCATTGTTGCCCCAATGGAAGAAATTATGCTGCTATACTGCCCCCTCGAGATATTGAGCAGAAAATTCATTTTAGGTCAAGCTCATGACAAAGATTCAACAAAGGTTTAGCTATAGGGAAAAAAAGGCTACAAGATGTGAAAATAGGCTCAAGAAGCTAAAAAATGCTCAAAATAGGCTTCATGGCTTGATATTTGATCAAGAGGATAAAAATCACAATTTCCCACCTCAAATAGGGAAAAAATCCCTAATTTTCATGCTTAAATAAGAGTGCAAGGGTCATTTTCAATTCATTTGCTCACTTGAATTTAGAGAATTCTTGCAATTTTGCTCTGAGTCTCTAACATTATGGACATTCGTGTGCTTCCCAAGCATCGCACGAATAGAGTTCATGAGTATTAACAGCCTCCTAACGTAGGACACTCAGTATGCAAATCAAAAAATTTCTCATTTTTCATGTTGTTTATATAGTTTTTATGGTACAAAAGTGTTAGTCAAAAGTGGTATTGTATTGTGTTGCTTTAACCCCTGTCGGTGTTACTGTTCATGTTGGAGCACTTCCCTTGTAGGATAGTGTCACAAGACATGATTTTGATATGGCGTTGCATAAAAAATGCTTACTCGCCTTTGCAAGATTGCATTGCAGAGGTCAATTTAGGTAAAGTGTCACCTTTGAACGCCTACCCGCCTATGACATATAGCATCACATGAATTGATTTAGGTATAGCGTCGCTCAAGAATGTTGATCCGCCTTTAAAAAATTGTGTTGCTTCTTCTTTTAGCATCACTATTTTCAAAAAGATAAAGCATCTCTATTGAAAACAAGGTTGCTTCTGCATTTATAAGGTCCAAACTTAGGTTTTTTTCATCTTTTTTCAAAAAAATTGATGTGGTGCACTTCATGGGTGCAGGAGGTTCTTCACCCACTCCTATCGAAGGAGCATCAATGTCATATTTTTTATTGGTCAAGAGACTTGACTAACGATGTGATGTTTTTCTTGGGTTCCATTAGTTTCAGGTTTGTAGCATGCATGTTAAAGATTCATACTCACTTGGCGATGATGACAACTCTAGTCAAGCGGTGGTGTAGCAATACATCTTCATTTCACCTACCCACTAGAGAGGTCATAGTGACTCTCAAGGACATGTGGCATATTTTTTGGATCCCCATCCATGGGGAGAGGATTATTTATGACATAGAGGCTGGGGGCGATGCCATTTTTCAGGTGCTCAGTGTAGACGAGTATGAGATGGATAGCGATTAGATTGACCTATATGTCTATGAGGGGATTTCCCCAAACTTGAAAGAATTTGTGGGAGAATTAATTTCAAGGTTCCTTGTACCCAATCTATGATCCAGAGGATTCAGTGTTGGCTGGGGCATAGTTTGGGCACATATGATGGAGGATATGACAGTATATGTCTAGGGCCCAATGGTTCTCACCTCTCTCTACCATGACATGCATTAGGTGGTATACTATGGTGCACACAGCATAGGAGTTGTGATGACACTGCTCCATATTTGGGCTTATGAACATATTGTAGTAATGTGGCCGATTATCACACTTGTCGACACAGACCGTGATGAGCTCATGGTATATAGATACGGGGCGATGGCCACCCTACAACATACTAACATCACAAGGATCCCGCACTAGAGGTGGGTGATAGATGAGATGATAGTGTTTTGGTGGAGGCCATGGATCCAAGCCCACTGATGGTTTGACGATGACCAACAACTATTTTACACCCATTAGACTAGATAAATGCAAGGGCAGGAGCACCGGATGATAGAGTGCTACCTCGCTAGTCGAGTAGCAAGGCAGTTTGGAGAGGGGTAGGATGCACCCCAGGATGGGTACAGGGCCATATTCATGAGTACATCCAGGGAGACCACCTGGGGATAGTAGATCCCCCCCAGGTCATTTTTGATGAGTTCAGACAGTTGGTACCACAACCCTGGATATACTTTGATGGGCCTAAGGATATAGGCACTATGGTGGCATATGATGCATATTGGCAGGCTCATGCCCCACTACGACTAACAAATCTTGTCATTGTATAGGTTCCAAGGAGAGGACGGTAGAGGGGTCCATAGATAGGGTAGCATCAGCAACCCACCCATGGTGATCATGATGGTCATGGGTCAGACCAATAGCAAAGATAGGGTGAGTAGCGGTAGGATGATCAACAAAGGCAGGATTAGTAGCCTCCCTTGGTATCGCCAATAGGGAAGTGACCACCACAACAACCACCGAAGGGTCCCAATTTACAGGACGTGCAAATTGTAACCTTGACAACACATGCTCAACAATTGATATCCCATCTTTAGGTTGTTACTTTGGAGAGAGATCAGGCCTGACAGCAGTTGCAGGTTGTCACAGGGGAGAGGGATCACAAGAGATAGCTATGAAAAGATTCCAATATAGCCCTAGCCTAGGAGACAGGATGCAGGCAGTAGCTAGAGGTTGTTTCCTAATAGGCACAAGGATAGGTGAGGACGATGGTCCTAGCAGACATGTACAAGATGGCGATGCAAGATGTATCTTATTATAGGTTATTGTACTATAGGGAGTGCCCTCAGCATCGATTGCAACCCAATTTTTCTTAGAGGAGTAGGGTGGCACCAAGTGGGTCCCATGGTGCCCCATCCGTCAGTCAGCATCAATCAAGTTCTCACCAAGGTGATTGCTAGAGTCACAAATAGCAAGCCCTGACGTATAGACACTTATTAGATGTACAACCTGATTGTTGATGTATATACATTCATTGGCTGATTTTTTATAGCCTCTTGTATACCATTTTGATGATATTGCACACTGACTCTAATTTGTATCATGATATTCAATTTTTTGATATATATGAGATGGCTCTGATGTGGTGTTTATGATGTGATCTCTCTCTTATTGCATGGTTTATGTATGGATAGATGCATATGATATGATAATGGATGTATATACTTTTATTTATGCTTATAATGTGATGTTCATGATTTATGATGTGATGTTATGGATGTATGCCATGGATGCAAATATGATGGATGGTTTACTTTCCTTTTCAGTATCTTTTTCTATATGCTATGCCATGATGATGTAGGATGTATGTATGGGTACATTTCTTTTTTGGTGTATTTTTCATGTGATATGATGATGGCATGAAGTGATTATGCAAGATGCATGTATGTATATGTGATGTGAGATGTATATGGATGATCTCTATGTGTATATGTTCATGATATGGATGTTATGGATCATTATGTAATGTGATAAGATGCTTAGAATAACAAATCTATATTACTCAAAACAACTTAGATGATGATGCAATGGATTGTGTTTCCTATTATGGTGATATGTTATGATTATGCAAGGTGTGTGCATGTTGATGGTTTGTGGATGCAAGATGGATGCATTATTATTAGTTTTTTTGAATGTCATGATACCATGTTAGCACAAAAAGAAGATAGAAGAATAAGAGGGATCAATCCTTGATTCTGAGATGGAGAAGTACAACAAGTCTATGAGTCTTAGAGACTTTATTAGATATGGTGATGAGGGATGATGATTTACTTATCCAGGGATTAGGATGCGAACACAATATTCCTTATGTTTGATAAAACACATATACAATGCATCAAGGTATGGACAACCAGGATGGCGTTTTATTTAGTGTGATGGACTTTGACTCAACAAACAAATAGGAGTATCCTTGTTAATGCCTTTCATATGGAAACCTTGCTAGGATGTACTTCAAAAGCTTCAAACATCTTGGACCAAAACACAAAAAGGCATAACCTCTCAATGTAATAGTTAACAAGATTTCCATACACACCTAACAAAGCAAGTATTCGCCAAGGTTATCTTACAAGAATATCCAACAAGCATACAAAATGAAAGATAATGATCAATGCCCTGTTCCTTTCTCTCTAAATTTTTTGGATAGACATCATCAAGAGATCATTGGAAATGGGCGCAATAAGATAAATCATAAGAAAAAATAAAGAAAATAAATAAGCTAATATTCGTCATACCTCTAGCCAAGACTCAAACTAAGATGATGCCTGATTTTGATGTCCACTGTAGGAAGGATGCACCCTAGTACATGATTATAAGATTATTTTAACAACTAACTGGGTGATAGGTTATTGATACAAAGGTTTAACCAACTTGTTTACTCAATGACCTAGACTCAAGGCTTTTACATTTAGGCCTACACTTTACAAAGTGACACACTTGTTTCCACTTGTTTTACCAAAGGTTGAAGATGACGATCAATTTATTGTGGATGGAAGTTTTATTGTGAGTGAAAGCAAAATGAGGTGGGTGATTTTGGATTTTCTAGAATATTTCAATGTTTTTGGTATTTTCTACAATGTTTTGAGGTTGTTTTTGGATTTTCAGTTGTTTTACAAATGTTTTAATTTTCAAGTTTTTAATTTTTTTGTGGTTTTCAAGATTTTGACCAAGAACCTAACCTACAAGACTATCTTAGGGGCCTCAGGGGTTGATCAAATAGTATCCTTGCCTACGTTATACACTTGTAGTTTAACTGACACCGACCTATTTATTGATGCGATATGAACACTTGGTGGATTACTAGTTTTTTTACGATGGACACCTAAAGGACCTATCCTACAAGCCTCAAGGGCTGATCAAATATTATCCTTGCCTACCTTATACATGCAAAATCCTCCTAGTTCGACAACCATGTTTTTGACTTTTTTCTGATTTTTTACCTATTTTGGGATTTTGATATGACTTGGATATTTTGGATTTTCAAGTTGTTCAATTTTCTGAATGTTTTTGGATGTTCTATTTTTATGAATGTTTTTGGATTTTGTGATGATTTTGCAAGTGTTTATGGATTTTCCCATGTTTAAGAAAGATTCTAAAGAATATACACGAACCTAATTTGATGCAAGGATAGACGACTGCCCCCAGCGTGATGTGATAGACTACCTCGATATAAGTAGGACAAATTGACCTTAGGAATGTGCCAAGTAGTACTTAAAGGGGAACATGATACTTACCCAAGCTCCAGCCATGACTCAAACACAAATGGGTGATGGAATGAATAATATGATGAAGGATGAATGTGATGGAAAGTGATGCAGAACAAGCCAAAGAATTGATGATGGATGGATGATACTTATTTACACAAGGCGCTTGATTGCCAAGTTTTCACCAAAGTACTTTCCCAAAGTGCCACCAAAGTGGTTTTCACTATAGGAAAATTTTTATCTTTACTATTTTCAATCATTTTTCTTTTTCTTTTTTTGGATTTTGTTGTTTTTTTATTTTTTTGCATTTTTGGATTTATACCTTGCAATCCTAGGCATAATTTTTTTTGAGATGAGATTTGTTGATAGATTCCTACAAGGGTTCACCTTTAGGTGTTGAAAAATGATATGCTCTTGATTTGTAACTCGTTGTGACAATTAAGGGTCCCAACCAATTGGGTTCAAATTTTCTCCTACTTTTTGGATTAGGTACATTCTTCTAATTCTCCTTTAGCATGGGCTCTCCTACCTGGAAGGACCGATTTTTGATCTTCTTGTTGTAGCTCCTTTTGAGATGGTTTTGATAAACTTGTAAGTGATTCAAAGCATCTAGGCATCGTTCAACCAGTAGCTCTAGCTCATTCAACTATCATACCTTGTATTCTTCATCAATCATAATATTTTGCAAGGAAATTCTCAGTGATGGGAGCTCGACCTCAAAAGGTAGGATAGCCTCAGACCCATATACTAGGGAATAGGGTATAGCACCTATAGGCATGCAGATACTAGTTTTGTAGGCCCATAAGGTAGGATTTAATTACAAGTGCCAGTCACGATCAACTTTGTTGACTATTTTCTTAAGGATTTTCAAGATGGTTTTATTTGTAGCGTCAACTTAGTTGTTACCCTGGGGGTAATAGGGGGTAGAGAACTAGTGTTGGATATTAAATTGTTAGCAAAACTCGTAGACATCCTGGTTTTTAAAAGGTGTCCCATTATCTGAGATAAGGTCTTGTGGAACACCATAGTGATAGATAAGGTAGTTTAGGATGAACTTGGAGATATGCTTTCCCATGATATAAGTCATAGGAATTTCCTCAACCCACTTCGTAAAGTACTTTGTGGTTGTAATAATAAACTTTTGGTCATTGGATGAGGTAGGTGTAATCTTTTCTATGAGGTCGAGTCCCCACTTCAAGAAAGGTCAAGGTGTAATGATGGGTTGAATTTCTTGAGCCGATGCATGGATGAGGTTCCCATGTTGTTGACATTGAATACATTTCTTCACATACTCGTGGGCTTCTCTTTCCATAGTAAGCCAATAATACCCAATCCTTAACAGTTTCTTGGATAAGGTCATACCAATAAAATTTGATCCACAAATACCATCATGTACCTCTGTTAGGGAATTCAAAGCTTCTTCAAGGTTAAGGTATCATAATAGTGTCCCCTCGATACTTCTACGATAAAGGGTGTCTCCTAGGATAACAAAATGGGATGACTTTTTGACAAAGGTTTTCTTTAAGTTTGAGGTGATGTCATTTGGGAGGATTCCTCTTTTTAGGTATGTAAATATATCATGATACTAGGGATCACCAGGACCAATGATTTCGCACATAAGCTCAGAGTCTGGTACCTCAAAAGTTGGGACAAGAAGTTTCTCTACAAGAAACTCACATTGATGGGTTTTCTTTTGGATATCTAGCAAGGACCCAATTATTGCCATAGAGTCCACTGCTCAGTTATTCATTCGAGGTATCTACTCAAATGTTATATCAATAAAGAAATCCTTGAGATCTTCTAACAGCTTCTTGTAAGGAGTGAGCTTGTCATCTTTGGTTTGGTACTTGTCATTGACCTAATTTAGGATTAGCTGCAAATCCCCATAGACTTTTAATGCCAAGATCTACCATTGTATTGCTATTTTGAGCCCTATGATAAGAGCCTCATATTCTACAATATCTTTGGTGCATGGAAAGGACAATCAATATGATTTTGGAATGCAATCCCCTTGCGGGGTGATAAAAAGGACTCTTGATCCATGTTGCATGTAGGAACCGTCAAAATACATTTTCCAATGATGTTTTGCATTTAGGAGGAAGACTAACTCATCTAGAAATTCTAATACTAGTGGATTCTCTACATATATGGGTGCCTTGGCCAGTTGATCTGCAATGACTTGCCCTTTGATGGTTCTTTTCTCTACATATTCTATGTCAAATTCTATCAGGATCATCACCCACTTAGCCATCTGCCCTATGAGAGTTGCCTTGGCCAATAGATATTTCAATGGATCTATTTTGGTGAAGAGCTTTATCTGATGGGCAAGCATGTAGTACCTAAATTTCTATGAGGCAAATACAACTACGAGGAAAGCCTTTTCTATGAATGTGTATTTCAGCTCATGTCCCATCAAAGTCCTACTGATATAGTAGATTGCCCTCTCTTTTCTTGTTTCGTCGTGTTGAGCGAGGAGAGCTACTAGTGTCACTAATATAACTAAGATGTATAGGATCAAAGGTTTGTTTGGTATTGGCGACATGAGGAAGGGTGGTGTAAGGAGATACTCCTTGATTTGATTGAATGCTCTATAGCATTTCTCGTCCCATTTGTATTTTATCCCCTTGTGCAATAGATGAGAATAGGGGATAGTCTTGTCCACTAACTATGCTATGAACCTTCTGATGGATTGTAGCCTTCCTTGTAGGCCTCACAATTGTTTCAATTTTCGTGGTGTCTCCATATCTAGGATTTCCTTAACATTTGTCGGATCTATCTCAATTCCTCATAATGACACAATGTATCCTAAGAGCTTTCCTAAGGTCACATTGAAGACACATTTCTTTGGATTTAGTTGCACCTTGTACTCTTCAATCCTATCAAAGATTGGTCCCAATGTTGCTATGTGATCTTGTTATTTCCTTGATTTGGCTAAGATGGTTGCCACATAGTCTTCTATAGTCTTGTGGATCATGTTGTGAAAGAATAATATCATAGCTCTCTAATAGGTGGCTCTAGCATTCTTTATCCCAAATGGCATCATGTTCTAACAATAAGTTTCCCATGGACATGTGAATGTTTTTTTATGTTGGTCTTCTTTTGCTATCATGATTTGGTTGTATCTAGAGAAACCATCCATCAGTGATAACATCTCATGCCCTATGGTTAATTCTACAATCATATCAATGTTTGGTAGGGGGAAATCATCCTTGGGACATGCATTATTCAAATCTCTAAAGTCGATGCATATTTTGATGCCCCCAGTGGGCTTGGAGACTAGTACAAGATTAGAAACCCATTATGGAAAATCAATGGGTCTAATAAATCCTGCATCAAGGAGTTTTTGTAGTTCTAGTTTGACTAGTAATGCTATCTATGGATGCATCTTTCTCATCTTTTATCATACTGGTTTTGTGTTAGGATATACTTGTTACCAAATTGTGCCTTGCATCCCAATTAGGTTGGGCTGTAACAACAAATGTTTAACTATTTTAAAGAAGTAGGGAGGTTCAAAAGAAGTGGTGAGAAAAATTTAGGTTCACTAATTTAGGCTCATAGGCCAGTCTAGAAGGCCTACTATCCTGACAGAGGACCCTTGTAGAGGTCACAGTACCAAGATCATGTATTAGCTCAATTAGAGCTGCTACATGAGCCAAATAATGTGACAAGATACTCCAGCAGGGCAAGAGGTATCCTAGGTCTAATAGGTGAAGTTAAGGCTAACCTAGTCATTGCAGATCATGTTTCAGATGTGTTCATTGCAATTCATTCATTGCAGTTTGATACATTTCCAGAAAGGTACTTATAACTTGTCAATTTTTCATGATTATTAACACCTACTGCATGCAATAATGTTCATTTCATGTTATGCAATTGATTTACAAGAAAGAGAGATTTTACACAAGTAATTGCATGAAATAACTATTTATATTCAAAAGAGAAGTGTTTATATGATCCCACACAAGTCATGGGAGAGTAACTGTGTGTGATAGAATGCACAATAACAAGTACATTGGAAGTAAGGGAAAGCATATAAAAGAAAGGTGGGACCCCTCATTGCTTGAGTGAATGACGAATCCCATTATCCACATTAGCATCTCCAACTATCCTAGTGATAGCTCCAAGAAAAGACTTGTAGGAGGAATAAAACATGATGTTAGAGCTCAGGGTCTCATCCCTACCCCTATATGTAGTAATTCAAATGTACTTTTTATTCTACCTCTGATCAACAAAATGAAGGAGATAAACAAATATCAGATGCGGATATCAAATTAAGATGAAGTAGAAAAGAGAAAGTTGGATCATACAATCAAGGAGAGGCTATCAACCCATTTGTTTTATCTAACTTGTTTGTTCACTATGAAGATGCGGGTACATAAAGACCATTCATCAATGCCATTTGTTACGACAATCATAGATGCAAGAAAATGTTGAATATAAGCAAAGAGGAACAGTGGTAGAAGCTTTCAAAAGCCTAAGCTACAATACTCATAGAAGAATGAGATAATACAACATAATGGAAGAGTTTTCAGAGCTTAAGTAAGGTGAAAATGCCCTATGTAGGGATAATATAGATTAGCCAAAGCCAGTCTAAAGGCATGTGAAACAACAAAGAGATACCTGAAGTAACATCATTCACCTGTTCAGGCATAAACATCTAGTAGAAAAAATGACTAAGTACAGTCACAAACAGCATAGGCAACAAGCACTCCAAAAGTCAAGGTTACCATAGCAAGGGCAGTAGTAACAAGTGATAAAATGCAATCAAAGGGGACAGTTATGGTTATCAAGGAGATTGTCTAGAAGGTAAGAGGGAAGAATAGCTTGATGATCTATGAATAGATACAAGAAAGTGGGAAAATAAGAACAAGGTAGTCCTACAAAGGGGTAGTCTATAATAAGCCATAAGCCCTATGATTGTATGTGACATAAGAATAAAGAAAGACAAATCATGAGGTTAAAGTTACCATTTTGATAAGGGACAATTTTAAATGCAAAAAATAATAGTCATATTCAATGACCTAATAAGGGGAATCATACAAAAATCAATTTATTTTCATGAGTGCAGAAATGTGGCTTCACATACTACAAGAGTGTCAAAGTCTACAATTGAATCAAAGATACAATACTAAGTGATAGTACTATGTTTCTTTGTTGAGGAATGTAATCATATTCGGGGTTTTTTTATTTTCTTTTTAATAGCTCCAGCGTTTTTGTAAGTGTGTAGCTGGTTTTGTGTAATCCATAGCAAATGAATTTTCACATACTGCAAGAAGCCCCAACAGTTACTCAGATTTTTCATGATAAGGACTCCAAAAAATTGGGAAAGAGGAAAATATGCAAAGAATGCTAGAGTGATTAATTTCATAGATGCAAAAAGAAGTGTGGATCCTTGAAGAATTTAATGTAGTCACCAAGCCAACAGTGATTGAGAGTGGTAAAAAAATTTCAATCAAATACAAGAGAAAGATAATGAAAATGGGTAGTTGTTGAAGCTTTGAAGACTAAAAGTGAAGAAAAAGGAGAGGCCACGGCCTCACAAAATTTTTCTTTCATATACATATGTGCACGATGAGTAAGAGTGTTTTTACAAGAAAACCTTAGAAGCATAGAGGAAACACACATAAAATGGCGAATTTCATCATTCTTCTATGAAACTAAAGCAAAAAAAATCTTTTCTTTCATAGTAAAGAGAAAGTCTAGCATTCTCATGCAAAGGAAGAGCTTACCAATGTTTTCCTAGTGTATCATTGCACAAAATCTTCAAAAATCGAAACCCTTGGCGGTGTAGCATGGTGTCACAAACAAATGAAATGAATGCACAATGAGTCTGCTCATGTTTCTTTTAGGGTTTGTCAATGTAGCCCTAGTTTTGGTCGACCAAAGTGGTGTTTTTCACTTTTATTTTATAAATTTGTGTACTGACTAATACTTAGGCCTTAACATTTTCCTAATGTATTAAATTTTCCCCTTCTATTTTTGCATGAAGTTAGCAACAAGAAAAAATATGTAAACAAATATTAAAGGTGATATTTTATAAATTACCTTAATATTTGTCATGTAATGCAAGGAATAAATAGCTACATAACATATATTAAATCAAATCATAACTGGTTGTCTTTAATATTTGTTCAAATAGTTTATTCTAGTTCCAAAATCATGCAAAAATAGGAGTGGAACTGAAGTGTCAAGCATGCATTTGGAGTTTCATCTTTGACTTCAAGTCAAACTATGGAATTTTTAGAGTTCCTTTTGATCAACCAATTTAAGAGGGGGATTTTGGAGCTAAATTAGCTCAACTCGTAGTAGTTGTGACCCCCCTTTTTTGGGATTTTTTTGTTTTTCTCGTGAGAGAGATATTTTGAGTGCAGTTGACTGCAAGTGTCACCTCTTGGCACTTTGGGACAGTTTTTGAATAAAAGGAGAAAAATCTTATGCTTTTTTTCGAAGTTCTTACCTTTTCTTTCTCTTGCAGAGAGATTGAGAGTTTTGTAACGCAATTTATTTTCATGTAGCCACAACTTTTTCTTTGAAATCAATAAAGAAAAGAGTTATTGGTCCTATTTGGAGTTTTCATTTTGCATTGTGATTCATGTGAATCCTTTGTTTTCTTCCTCATATAAGCAATGTATTTTGAATGTTTGTCATATTAAATCAAGTCACGTGCTATGTCAAACCAATTTTGAGCAAAGCTTGGTGTGTAAACTTATTTTACCTTCAATACAAAACTGAAAATTGAAACCTTCATGTGAAATACTTATGATTTTATGCAAAATTTGAATTGTGAACGTCATAACCAGCAACTTTTTTTTCAAAGTTATAAGAAAGGCTTTAGTTTCTCTAAATCATTGGTGTATCACCTCCTAGAATTAAACTTACATTTCCAAAGCATCCTTCTTCCTTTTCCCATCAAATCTATTAGTTTCTAGGAGATCTAAAGGGGAAACAACCATAATCTGGAGGTTCATTCTCACAATAGGTCACCCACAACTTGAGTTTGATCCCATGTTGCATAGGATTGCTAAGTTTCACATTTAGCTCAAGGGTGCAATCCTTTGTGTTAATATTTTTTGGCACACCCAATGGGACAGTGAACTATTTAAGTTCCACAAGAAGCTTCATTTTACTACTATTTTAGTATGAGCAGTAGTATTTCCAACCTTTTGAGGTGATAAATTCATACTTGGTGATTCCATTCTCTAGTTTTTATGCAGATCTAGTACCAAACAGCTCATGAGAAGGATACAAACAAGGAGAATTTTAAATCCTTTTGAGTATTTACAAGTGTGACCACCAAAAAGAAGAGGGAGGACAACGAGAAGGAGACCTAGCCCAGCAAGATCACATTCTACACCTCCAAGTTATAGGCCTACAATTCATGTTCTAGCAGTCTTGGTACCAAATTTGTGAGTACCAATAGCTCCAATGGTGAGAGCTTTTACATTTGTGCCATTTAATGGGGGTATCCCATTGAATTTGGCTCAACATAATGATATTCCAATAGTTGCACTCAAAATTTTACCCATTTTCATGGGTGAAGATCAGACTACACCCATAAAGCACATAAGAGATGTGGCTTCACTATGTGGGGTTCATCACATTACTGAAGAGAATGTTGCAATTAGGCTCTTGGTTGCTTCATTAAAGGGTAAGGCTCTTCAATGGTTCAGAGGTCTAGCTGTCAACTCTATTTCAACGTGGGAAGAGTTAGGAGATGCTTTGAATAGGCAGTTTCAAGATAAATTTGATCATTTATCTCTAGTTGAACATATGACAACTATCAATAGAGCTCCACAAGAACAAATGAAGGATTTCAACTTCTGATTCTAAAAGACTTGGAATAGAATTCCTCCTACTGTAAGACCCTCTGTTGATCATTCTTTCTTATATTCTCTTAAAGCCCTCAATAGTGACATTGCAGTAATGATTCAATCAATGGGTGGTGTTTCATTACTTGGAGCATTTGATATTGCCATTAGAGCTAAGAATAGTCTTATTCAAGCTGGAAAAATTGCACCTAGGCCTCCAATGCCTATATTTCATGATATTCAGCCTCTAATGCTTATCCAAGTGCCTACTATTGTTGCATTACCTATTGTTTTGGCCTTAGGCTATCAAGCATCTGCTCAAAATAGTGTTGCTCCAGTCCAATCTTGGGAGTTGCAAGAGATTAAGGGGTTATTGTAGACCTTTGGTAACATATTGGTGAACATAGAAAAGCAAAAAGGTCAAGGTTTTAGACCAAATCAGAACTTATATCAGCCTAATAGACCTTCCTATCAAGTTGATTCTTAGGCACAAAGAAAGCCTTATAATCTTAGACTCTTTCAGGCATATAATCCCAATATTCCTAGTGCTTCAAAAGAGTTAGTACTTATCTACAACAATTTGGTTCAGGACCATGATTGTTGTTTTCCATGCAACCAGCCTCATAAGCAATCATCTTGTCCAAATGGAGTGCTAAATCAAGCACTTATGGTGCAAAACCATGATGTTGTCCAACAGAATGTGGAACCAATGAGTAATGAATAGTAGGTTCCTCATTTAGAACGTGGTCAAAATGATGTGAAATTAATGAATTGGCAAGGTGAAGAGTTTTTTTGGTGTCAATGAGCCTCAAGGACAAGGTCAAAACCAATCCTATACTTCCATAGCAGCAAACACAAGATCCAAAAAGAGGGTTGTGGATATAGGATAGTAGCCTGATAAGATTCAAAATAAGGCTTCTACAAGTCAGTAGCCAGGTATTGAACATGTTCCTTTATAGCCAGTCCAAATTCTACCAAGACAACAAACTGTGCCAGCTAAGAATTAGTAAAGGGCTCAATCACAACCATCACAATTACAAGAATAAATTTTTGTTCCAAAAGTACAACAAAACGTAAATCCTGTTTCTTTCAATATTTTAGAGCATATGAAGAAGTCCAATATCAGTGTTTCAATATGGTATTTTTTAGCACTTCCAGTTCAAAAGGATTTGTTATAGAATGCATTGTCTAATCTCGCTTTGTCACATGATCCAACTAAGGATTAGCCAAAGGTAAATATTCTACGTGATCAACCTAAAGAGAAACTAGTAAGTAAGCCACAACCAAAGAGTGATCAGCATACCCAAGAGGTTAAACCACCTCCTTTTTATGTTACTTTGATTGTTGGCAATCATCTTGTCTACAACTGTATGATTGATTCAAGTGTCAGTAGTTCGGTGATGACAAAAAAGATCATTGACTAGTTGGATTTGACATATGAACCACTCTCAAAATGAGTTGTTTAGTTAGATGGAATAACCATCAATACAGTGGGAGTTATTACCTTTTGTTTTCTCTTGCAGAGAGATTGAGAGTTTTGTAGCTCAGTTTATTTTCATGTAGCAGCAACTTTCTCTTTGAAATCAATAAAGAAAAGAGTTATTGGTCCTATTTGGAGTTTTCATTTTGCATTGTGGATGTATGTTATTGTAGATTTTCATTGTGATTCATGTGAATCCTTTGTTTTCTTCCTCATCTAAGCAATGTATTTTGAATGTTTGTTATATTAAATCATATCACATGTTGTGTCAAACCAATTTTGAGCAAAGCTTGATGTGTAAACTTATTTTACCTTCAATACAAAACTACAAATTGAAACCTTCATGTGAAATACTTATGATTTTATGTAAAATATGAATTGTGAACATCATAACCAACAAACTTTGTTTCAAAGTTATAAATCAGGCTTTATTTTTTTCCAAATCATTGGTTTATCACCTCCTAGAACTAAATTTACATTTCTAAAGCATCCTTCTTCCTTTTTCCCATCAAATCCATTAGTTTCTAGGAGATCTAAAGGGGAACCAGCCCATAATTTGGAGGTTCATTCTCACAATAGGTCCCCCACAACCTGAGTTTGATCCCATGTTGCACGGGATTGTTGAGTTTCACACTTAGCTCAAGGGTGCAATCCTTCATGTTAACAATACTACTAGATGATGGGCAACCACTTCAAGATCAAGACCAAGCATATCCTCATATGTCCATTCAATTTTTTTATTTATGTCCTTCAAGAATTCTCCTAAGTATAGTTGTTCCTCATCTAGAAGTGATTTTTCATAGAAGGTGATTTGTGGTGCTTCATTTGTTCCCACATTCACAAGATTACATTTTTTTGCAAGGACTGCTAACTTTTCTTAATGTATAGCACTAAGGGGAAGATTGAACCCCTAATCCTTTGGCACCTCTAGGAGGCTTTCACCATCGGATACGTCCTTTTTTTTACTATTTTATGATCTAAAAGTGTCACAATTTTTTTTCACTTAGGGATTGAGATGTTACTCCCATATTTTCAATTTTGCGACTAAGAGATTCAATCATTTCCCCATAGTAGGCATGTGTATCTAGCTCAATTTCAAATCCTGCTTTATGATCTCCATATGGCATGTTGTCCCTTAGTCCCATAAATTTAGAGAGCTTCATCATTTTTGAATGAATCAAAGATTGGTGGTCCTTGTTGGTCCTAGTTTATGAGTTGGGGATAGATGATTTTTAGCTCAGTGACTTGATGGTTTGACTCAGACAATGTGGTGGTTATCATGAAAACACAGGAATCCTCAAATAGGTTTGGTAGGTCAAAGGTAAAATCATCGAGGGGACTACTAAGTGATACAGATAACAGAGGGGAAGCTTTGACTGTTTTAACGAGAGCATGCTTGCCAAGAATGGTCACTTTACTAAGGGTACAACCAAGACCAAGATTCTTTAGGCATTTCTTAGGAACAAGGGGTTCCAGTAAGCCATTTTCATTCTTCCCCAACTTTTCATTCTTGTTATAGCCCCAACCAAGCATCATTTGTAGACCCTTGACGTCGTCCTCCACTGGAAGAATGGGTGCATTTCTATTGTCTTGATATAGCAAGCTTGATATGTCTTCTTTTTCCACCATCTCTTTGCTCAAATATCCCCATTTTTTGAAAGTGGTAGATACTATCATGAATGTTTGGGATGCACTATCAATGGGTTGTGGTCTTCCATGAGATTTTGGAGATTGAGGTAACCCTCCTGACACAAATGCATCTTTTTTCAATTTATATTCTCCACAATTGTCATCTTTGATTATTGCATTGATTTCTGGGATATTCTAGATGAGGGGTGTCTTTGTCTCAAATGTGGAGGCTAAGTTAGATGGGTCAACAAAGAAGGAGGATGATGGCCCTTCATCATTCTTGGGAACTTTTGGGATTTTGTAATACTTGGCTTCCAAGTTCTTGCAGTAGTAGAATGGTTTAGGGTCACCATGGATCATTACTTCCTTATTTTGGTAAGGGAATTGGACACATTGATGATACATGGATGCAACGGCTTGCATCACATGGATCCATGGGTGCCCTATGATAATTTTATAAGGGACCTCAAGATCAAGGACTTGGCATGTGGTTTCCATAATGGTCGGTCCCACCTGGATGGGGAGTTGGATTGTGCCTTGAGACACCCATTCTTAATCATCATAGGATTTGATAGTGATACCATTTCCTTTCTCAATAACATCTTCAAAGAATCCTAGATTCTTGATCAATTGCAAGGTACAAACATTTAGACCCGCACCTCCATCCACCAGGACTCTCTTGACCTTGTTCTTGTGAACCAAGACCTCGAGATGTAGTGTGCAATTATGAGATGGTTACGTTGGGAGGTCATGTTTAGAGAATGTGAGAAGATGAGGTGTGGTGATATGTCTAATCATAACCTGGAATTGATTAGCATCAATGTCATTAGGTACGATGGATGCAAACAAAGCCTTTTCTAGGATACCCCTATGTATAGGCGATATCTTCAGCAACTCCAAGATGGAGATTTGGGCGGGAGTTTTCTTTAGATATTCTAGGAAACTATAGCCACTAGGGTTGGATTTTAGAACTGTAGGGGATGCCCTAAGTGGAAGTGTTGGTCCTTGGATATTGATCGTTCCTCTACGTGTGGTGACTCCACACTCTACATTAGGCTCTTTGATATTGATGATCAATATGACCTCGTCTAATTATGCTACAACATGGTCATAGACATGGCTTACATTTGTATATTCCATTCCTTTACCATTGTCTTTTCCTTTGTTATGATAGGGCATTGGATTCGTGTATATTTTTAAGTCTTGGTTCCCTGCTTGTTGGTAAACAATTATATCCCTATTTTCAATGAGGTCTTGAATGAGGTTCTTTAAATTCATGCAACTAGCCATCGTATGTCCCTTGATTTTGTGGAAATCACAAAGGTGCTTCTCGTTATACCATGGTGATTTAACTTGAGGCTCTTGGTAATTTAGATACGTAGGAAGTGTGAAGAGGTTTGATTGTACTAGTTTTTGCATGACGACCTCAATAGGTTCCCCCAATGGTGTATATTTTTGTTTTTGTGGGAAATTGTTCCTTGGGGGTGGCCCTCTTTGAGCGTTTGTGTTGTTGACTGTTTGATTTTTTTGTTGTTGTTGTGGTGGTGCAATCTGTTGATAGGTTGGTTGTTGCATGTTAGTTTGTGGTTGTTGCATGTTAGTTTGTGGTTGTTGTGTGTTGAATTGTGGGTATGTTGGTTGGTGTGTGTTTTTTTGGAGCATTGATAACCACCTTGGCATTGACAACACTGTCATTGGTAGAATTTTTCGTTTTTAGCCCAAGTGTGGGGCTTGTCATTATAGCTAGTTGATGGTCGATTATCCCTATATGTTGGTGTGTGCTCTTGTGCTATGAGGTCTCTCTCAATGTTGAGAGCCTTAGGGATAAGTTGATCATATGTTGTGACACATTGCATCTTCAATTGGAAGGACAACTCTCCCTCAAGGTTAGCAATAATGGTACCTATTTGTTGTTCTTTAGGCATAGACCATTTTCTTTTGCTAGCTCTGTACCTCCATCACTATAGGAAGGTTACAAATGATTCTCCGCTGGCTCATTTTAGGTCATACAACTCCTCCAAACTTACATCCACATCTAGATTGAACGAGAACTGATCTACAAATAGATTTTTGATTTCTTGTAATTTTTGCATTCTAGGAGGTAAACAGGAGAACCAATCGATTGCGGGGCCATCCAAGCTTCATGGAAAAAGCCACATTAGATAGGAATCATCATAAGCTACTTCCATGCATGATACATAAAACTCTTTGATGTGGTCCTTAGGATTTCCTTTTCCTTTGTATTTGTCAAATTTTGGTATCTCAAATCTCGGTGGCAATGCGACCATGGAAATGTTCCTATCAAAGGGATAGAGGCACAAGTCACATTGTGCATATTATCTTTTTGTCTTTCCTACTTGAATGTCTTGTATTTGTTGTGAGAGCATTTTGACTTGTGAGGAAAGATCATCTTGCGGATTAGGTGGTGGAACATACATGTTTTGAGGCAGTATGGTTGATGAGTTGAATGTGTTATGTGGTGTATGTGGAGGGTCAATTTTTTGTATGAATGGTGATGGTGGTGGGGTGATGTATGCTCCTTGTGCATTGGGATTCAAGGTTTTTTGCTGTGTGTTTTTGTAGGGTTGTTGGAAACCTTGTTGTTGCGCAAGCAACTCTTGTTGATATTCATATTGTTGTTGTTGTGCCAACAACGTGTGTATTTGAGCTTCTTCTTCTTGTTGTTGTAGTAATGCTTCTTCTTGTTGTTGTTGTTATTGCACCAACAGTGCTTACTATTGTGCATTTTTTTGCACCATTTTTTGTTGTTGCGCTATCAACACTTGTTGTTATGCTTGGTGTTGTTGTAAAGCTTGTTGATAGGCTTGTTGTTGCAAGGCTTGTGCTTGCATGTGTTCTTATGCTTGTGCTTGTCGTTGTTGTAGTAAGGCTTTCACTTGCGCTTGTGCTTGTAATTATTGCAACACTTTTTGGTAGGCTTGTTATGCTACTTGCAATGTGATGCTATATTGATTTGTCATGTTTGGATTTTGAGGTGGATTTTGGTGAGTGGTATGAGATGGTGTGTTGAGGGGTTATTGGGGTGGTTGTTGTGTGATGAGAGGTTGGGTGATCGATGGTTGATTGGGATTCGACATGTTCAACCCTTGTGAGATTTTGAGTGAGAGCATTTTGACTTGTGAGGAAAGATCGTCTTGTGGATTAGGTTGTGGAACATACGTGTTTTGAGGTGGTATGGTTGATGAGTTGAATGTGTTATGTGGTGTATGTGGGGGGTCGATTTTTTGTATGAATGGTGATGGTGGTGGGGTGATGTATGCTCCTTGTGCATTGGGATTCAAGGAGTTTTGTTGTGTGTTTGTGTAGGGTTGTTGGAAACCTTGTTGTTGCACAAGCAACACTTGTTGATATGACTATTATTGTTGTTGTGCCAACAATGCTTGTAGTTGGGCTTCTTGTTGTTGTTGTTGTAGTAATGCTTGTTGTTGTTGTTATTATTATTGCACTAATAGTGCTTGCTATTGTGCATGTTTTTGCACCATTTTTTGTTGTTGCGCTATCAATGCTTGTTGTTATGGCTAATGTTGTTGTAAAGCTTGTTGATAGGCTTGTTGTTGCAAGGCTTGTTCTTGCTTGTGTGCTTATGCTTGTGCTTGCTTTTGTTGTAGTAATGCTTGCACTTGCGCTTGTGCTTGTGCTTGTGCTTGTGCTTGCACTTTTTCTCGTGCTTGTGCTTATGCTTACACTTGTGCTTGTGCTTGTAATTGTTGCAACACTTTTTGGTAGGCTTGTTGTGCTGCTTGCAACGTGATGCTATATTGATTTCCCATGTTTGGATTTTGAGATGAATTTTGGTGAGTGGTATGAGATGGTGTGTTGAGGGGTTGTTGGGGTGATTTTTTGTGATTAGAGGTTGGGTGATAGATGGTTGATTGGGATTCGACATGTTCAACCCTTGTGAGATTTGACTTTTGGATGCTTGGGATGTTGTTGATGGTGTGATTAATGGTTGGGATATTTGATATGAGGCCACTTGGTGTTGTGATGTTAGTGGCATGTTTGGATTTGGATTGGGGGTGATGGATGAATTGATTTTATTTTTTGTGTTTTTTGGATTGAGTTGATTGGTTTGATTGTAGTTCAATGTGCTTGATGAAGTGAGTTGTTTTGCTAGACCTTGGATCAATGTGGGTGATGGAGTTATGATAGGGACTAGTGGATATGTTTGTGATGTGTTCCCTTGTATGAGTGAAGATGAACCATCTAGGGTGCTCACTTGTCCAACCAATCCCACTTGATCTTGTGGAACATTAGGAAAATAACCTTTTGTATCTAGGGTATAGGATGGTGTGGTGCAAAAATTGGATGTTGTGTCTATTTCATGGAATATGAGTGGTATATATGGTTCTTGAGGGTATTGAAGGATGTTGACCATGCTTGTGATACCCAAGATAGTGTTAGCTTCCAATTTTTGGTTATTGACAAGTGGGTTCCCTTGAAGTGCTTGAAGTAATGAACTCCCCTTTGTGATCATGGATTGACTCGGTGCATGTGATGATGATGGTTTGGAAATGGATTGAATCATGTTTGGAAATGATGGTGTAATAGATGTTTGGGGAATGGCTCCCAAAGGTTGTTCAATGATGGTGTTCAAATCGAATGTAGAAGGGATTTTATGTTGGAGTACAGGAAACACTGAGAGGGGGGTTGAATCATTATTTCAATAACCAAATTCAAATTCAATTGTTTTTCAAAACACAAAACTTCTTTACAATCATGAAAAGTTCAGTTTCAAGAATGTACTCAAATGTATCAACCAATATCAGATCTTTAAACCACATAAAAAACTTAAAAGAGGCATAACACAAAATAACCATAACACAGTGATTTTTATGAGTGGAAAACCCTCATAGGGATACAAAAACACTCAGGAAAAATTGCCTCACTGGCTTAATAAAATCCCACTAATTACATAGCCTCACTGGCTACACAAAATGCCTCACTGGAAAAGCCTCACTAGCTATACAAAATTCCTCATTGGCTACACAAAATGCCTCACTGGCAAAGAGGTCAATCTTTGTCTCACTAACTTGACCTTACAACATTCTGTAAATCTTGAAAGAATAAAAGATAGAGGTTTTCTCTATTTCACTCTAATTCATTACAACTTCCAGTATTAATATATTTTATGTCCTATAGGTTTTGTTAATATGGAAACCTAAGAACACAAAACATATCAACTTTACTTTTCACTATTTTTCCATACAACCTTTTACAACTCAAATTTCAGTATATTGTTCAATAAAAATAACTCTTATCAGAGTATGATAACATAAAACAATACATCAACCTTTACAATAATCATTAATCTCAACAAACACACACTTTGCATACTTTGATTGTTCCTTTCAATTCACATATAGATGACTCAATGAATAACATTGACACAACCATGTCCACTATTTTGAACAATCATGACACTGGACAACATTTGAACTTCAATCACATAACTTCTACACATTCAAGGCACTGTCTACTAAATTTTCAAATTTTATTAACTTTCAAACAAATTTAAGTCATAAATGATCTTGATCATATCACACTTTTGTGCAAAGCATATTGTGCGTAGAATACATTCTCATTGAAAAATAGTCATAGATAACTATTCATCACATTGTCGCTACAATATCAAGATCTTCAACAATGCATTCTTCTCACATACACACATCTCACATCAAGAACCCATGCATTGAACTTGAGTTCACCCTTTATAAAAAGAATGTACAAAGAAACACAGTTACCATCCTATGCATAACTAAAACAAGGGAAAAGACAGTCATATACCCATCAAAGTAGAAGCCTCAAGAATTAGCCATTCTCTTGTTTGAATAAGGGCCTTTGATCTACTAAACCCACCACTTCAATAATTGAATAATATCCTTTGATCTTAAAATGGGCATTCAAGCATAATCCTTTAACCTGCTTGCATGTATCTTGTAGAGACCGTTGCTTTTTCAAAAATTAAATTATCAAACATTATATTCCTTTCTATGAAGTAACCACATTTCAAACTATGAAATATCTTTTATCAAAAACACGTGTAGTCTTTCTTCAAAAATATGATCATTGGTTGCTTAGAAATAAGTCTTAGATAAAGACTTAAGAAACGTTTTAAACCCATGATAATAAATAAGATATGAAGACTTGTATTATAAACCATCAAGTGCCCTAAACCCTATATCTTTAGGGTTTTAGTGAATACCTTTGAAACATAAAGAGTGCTTGAATCAAACCTTAATCTAAGATTTCCAACAATTGCATATGCTATCTATAGGCCTCAATGCCACCTTTGTGAAATAAACAATGTCAACTTCCAAACATAACAAAAAGCAAACACTCTTTGGACGTATCAAGCAATGCACCTTTTCTTGCATCAATCAACATAACCTTTGATCTTGTCTCCATGACCTTTGACATCAATGACAAATAATGCTAATGCCAATAGTTTAGCCCCTTATTTTTCCAACTACAACATATATTGGGTGGGGTTTAATCTCATTGTGATGTTAACAAGATGGTGCGTCTTAGGATCTTGTATCAATTCAAGTAACTCATCATGGTTCATTGCTTGGAAATTGTTTGTAACATCCTCCCTCTTGAGAATCATGAGGTGGTTGAGGTGGATTTGGTAAAGGGTTTGTTGATGCTCTTGGGTAAAATTCTGTTTGGTTTAGGTCACTCATGGTAGATGTTTCTTTGTTTTGCTCCATGTTTTTCTTGTGTTGTGATCTTGTTTGGACCATAAAATTGGAAATCAACTCTAGGAGTATGTGTGATGGATTTGGTATTGTTTGACTTCTTTGGTTGATTCAAATTTAGGTACAAAAAGAACCTCTATGGTGTTTTAGGATCAATGATTATGTGAAAGATGAAGGGGTGAGTGGTATGGGTGTTGAACTTTATGAACTTTGGTCAATACTAGACTTAAGGTTTGATTTTGATGTTTTGATTGGATAATGAACTTGTGAATCCTAAGATGGACTTGTGACCTTAGGATAAACTTGTTCAAAGGGGTGATAATTTAACTAGAATTATGAGAAAGGATGCATTATCACACATCTAGCCAAACAAGGTGATTTTGATTTGATTTAATGATTTACCCAAGTCTAGAATATTGATGTTTCCAAAGCTCTAAAGTTGTTTATGGTATGGAAATGATAATTTTTTTGGGATGGATTGATTTGATCCTAAATAAACCTAAGAGGGACCTTGTTTACAAGACCAAGATAGTGAAGAAAATACTTTACCCTATGAGTAGTTCCAACCAAAAGACCAATGTTTTGCTTTGAAGACCATAAGACAAAAGATAAGAAGCACATAAGTGGGGTTCAATTTGATTTAATCTTGATTAATGAATTTCTTTTACCACATCCACTTGTCTTGATTTAAGTTTCCATACTAAAATGTCTACAACTTTGAACATATTTCATCCCACAAGGCTCAACATGTGGAAATCAAGAGACTAAAGCTATAGTTCCCTAGGTTTACTTTAGAATTGTATGAATTTAGATATAAGTCCAAATATTTAGAAGACTCTAAAGATAAGATATCATTAGGGACAAGCAGTAATATTGGGATTTTCAAAGGTATTCACATCAAATCCAAAGGGTTTGAAATCTCAATGATTGTTCAATGTTTATTTTTGTTGTTTTGGAACCAAGCAATGTGTTTTGATAGACCACAAAAGGCAATCTTTACATCCTAAAAAAGGTATGAATCTTTGACAATGGGCTTACCTCATGCCCCGAAGGGATGATTTTACATACAATTTATGGAGGAGTGTAGAGGTATGTTAAGAATGAACTATTAAACTCTACGCCTCAACCAAAAATCAGACTCGGTAAGTAACTTCTTGGAAGTAAATTCCAATGCACCATTCTCAAGGAACGCTTCAGAAAACAAGGATGGCCACTACAACAAGGTTTTTAATGAATGTCATGAACACCCTATAGACACTACCATCTACTAACCACTTAAGGCTCTTTAACCATTCTTGTTCCACTTAATGCATGAGATTAGGTATAGTATGTTATCGCCTAGGATTGAAGCTACTTTCTTACAACTTCACAACCTTTAATATAACCCACCAGTAAATGTGCTTGGAGACCTTGCTTATGAGTTCTCCATTGTGAGATGTGTCTCATAGCAAGCCCTCTCTTAAGGGTGACTCAAAAAAGAAAGTTTTGCAAATCAAGAGTGTTTCTTTTCACCCACAATCGCACAAAGCACAAGGGGAGAGGATACACACTAGAGATTTACCAAGCAAGATCACTCACACAAGTCACTTGTTCTTTTTAATCCTTTAAAGAAATGATGAATTCTTTTCAAGCACCAAACTAGATGTAAATTTTTTTTGTTCAATTTTAATCAAGATTGTAATGACTAGTAAGTGAAGGGTTCAATTTTAAACCAACTTTGGAAACAATATTGCAATGGTTAATTTTAGAGCCCAATTGAAAACTAGTGTCCTAAAGCACTATTGCGATGAGCATTAAATGTTTTTCAACTTTTAATTCAATGCTCCATTCTCCATTTCAAAATCTGTAATAGCAACTTTGGGATAGCAAAGGCGACGTTGTGTCAGCAATAGCGGTGCTCTGGTGAAGTGCAAAGGCGATGCTCTGCACTAGACAGTGATTGCAAAGGTGATGCTTTGTTGAAAAAAGTGACACGATATCAGAAGCGACACTCTGGTGAAAACCTATAAATTCATAGAAAAAAGGGAGGTCAATAGTGACATTTTATAAAAAGTGACACAATAATGAAAAGACAAAAGCGGCCAAATGCATCAAAAGCGACTCTATGTCACAATAGTGACACTTTTTTTTTTAAAGTGACACTATATTCTCTTGCAATAGCAACACGATTTTTAATAGTGGCACTCTGGTTATGTCAAAAGCGACATTTTTTGGAACCTGCAAAATGTGAATTTTGAGCAAAAAAATGTTAAAAATTAAATGGTTAGCCCTCCTTCTAGCACCAAAATGTGAATGCAAGATGTACCTATGCTAAACATGAACAAATACACACATATTAGTCATATTAGCATATGCAAATCACATTCCCTATGAAATACTTGAAATCACAAAGCATGAAACAAACACTATGAAAACATGAAAGAGCATGAAATATGTGAAAGAAACTAAGTAACCCAAAACCTCATCCCATAGGGGGAATGGTACCAATTTGATGTAGAAAGTGGCTCTTTCCCAATCCCTTAGTGGATAAGCTCCATGATTTGAGGATAAGTGTGATGATTTTGATGCCAAATGGTGATATATCTAAGCCAAAATGATGGGGAAAGCATGTGATTGTGGATGAAAATGTGTAGCATAACTTTGCATGAGATGATTTATCTTCTTCATAAGAGAGCCTTCTATTTATAGGACTCAAGGGTTGGAAGAAGATGTGAAATTAGGAAATGTGGGACAAAATGGAGGATCAATAGCCTTGTGACAAGTGTCACAAGGCTAAGAGAAGCAATGGGGATATGGGCCTCACACAAGTGTGTGTGTGCATCTTGGGAAGAGAGATGTAAGAGGGAGTTAAGGTATATGGTTGAAATAATTTAAGGACAATGGTTGAGGATGTAAGGGTATGTAAGAGAAGTAAATCCCCTTGTAAGAGACAAGATGGCTCTTGTAAGAGGCAATAAAGGCCTTTGTAAGGGTCATTTAAGGCTTTTGTAAGAGCCTTAAAGACTTGGAGTGTGGAGAAAGGAAGAAGGAATCTTCCAAGGGAATATTCCTTTGTGAGGAGAAATAGCCCATTTAATTAATTTGCAAAAATTAATTACTTATGCAAGTTGGGAGAGAAAATTAATATTCCTTGGGAATATTCCCTTGTGAGGAAAATAGGCAATTAATTAATTTGAGGAAATTAAGTATTGGTGCAAGTGGGTTAGTAAACCATAAGTTTCTTTAACCTTGGTGGGGTTAAAAGCTAGAGGATTGGCTAATGAAGATTAGCAGGTGATTTAAGGTTAATTAATCTTAGGTGGGTTAGGGGTTTTTTAGAAGAATATGATATTTTAATTAAATAAATAGATTTATTTAATTAGATGAGAAGACATATGGATTTTAATTAAATATTTTGCATTATTTAATTAAATGGGATGAGAATTAGTAAGAAAGGGGGTAATTAATCTAATAAAATTAATTATTTGATTAATAGGAGAAAGTGACGAATTTAATTAAACTATATAGGTTATTTAATTAAATAGTTATTTAGAGGTGATTTAGGATGAAATGGTGTTAATAATCAGATTTAGATGCATAATATCGATCAGGACTATTTAAGTTTCTACAAGAATCATCGTCCCTAATGGTGTAAGGTATCATAGCATATAGATAATGTCAAATAAAGTTTTTTTTCTTTCAATTTTCAAAATTATGTAAGAAATAGGATTTTTTTGTTAATATCATAATAATCTTCTCGCATAGCACTACCCTCTGCAATCTCATCCTTACTAGACCTTGCACCGAGTGACCCTGCTAACATATTGGAAGAACTTGTGTGCTCCAAGCAAACTTTTTCTCCTGAGAACTATATATCACAAGTACATTAATAACAACTCATATGTACATCATCAGTACAATAGTGACTGGCTCATACATGTCACATATACCACAGTGACTAGAAAACCCATTCACATTGGTTAACACTCACTTTCCCTTGGTGCATCGCAAATAGAAAAGGAATTTTGGTGCATTATGCACTACATTGTGGGTCCCATCCTTTCCTTTGGTCTTCTGCACCATTAGATAACTCAAAAACCAAGAATGACCATTACTAGCATAGTATGCTCCTTGACTATTGTCCATCTCGAGCATAATAATACTACTCCTAGACACCTACCAATCTCAAGCATAACAGTACTGCTCTTTGACTCATGCTTAACATCAAAAAAGCTTTTTCTTCCTATCATTCTTCTCTTCTTATTTCTTTCCTTGATCATCCTAATCCACTCTTCCATTTCTGACAACATTTCCAAACTAAGGCTAATCCTATTTCCTAGCTTATCCAACTTATAGGAATTCAACACTTCCTTCCACATAATGTTTCAAATGGATCAAATTTGATCGTAAAATGATAAATTATTATAATAGGAATATTCTACAAATTCATCGGGACTTGGTTTACCCTTTCCATCTAACTATCTGTCTTAGGGTAATAAGTTGAGCATATATTCAATTGAATTTCCAATAAGGTGTTTATGGTCTACTTAAAACCTTAAAATTACTTGTGCATCCCTATTTGAGATAACCTTCTTAGGAATACTTATGCAACCAAAATAACATTGTGCCAAATCTTGACATAGGAAGATCAAAAACTATAGTAATGATCTACCACTTCCTTTCTGGAATTTCATGAGAATATAAAAGTCTTGCTAGGTGATGACATCCTCTCTTCACCCTCTGGCATTCTGGACAACTTGTTGCAAACCTTGCAACATTTCTCTCCATTCCCTTCCAAAATATAGTGGGTTTATAGCATCCAATTATTTTGTCACTCCAAACTGTCATGTATATGGTGTTGGTTAAACTTCTTACCACACCTTATTTCCTAAGTCTACAAAGTTTGTTACTTTAGGTTTTTCCTTGAATTCTTAGCAATCCATTTGGATTAAATGAAACATCTCCCTTGGACTTCTTCCACACTAATTTCTTGAAAATATAGTGAATAGATATTTTTGAGGAGATATGTATGCTTCGACATTGGGGCATCTGCAACTCAATTTTCCTTTCCCTTTATATAGCTAGTTTAAAAACCATAATTTTATTTCAGCTCAAGCCATCTCCTCTGATGAGCATTTAAATTTGGTTGAGTAAAAATTATTTTTAGACCATGTTGGTTTGTTTTTATTTCCAAAATTTGTCAAAGAAAATAATGCCTAATTTGTTACAAAACATGAACAATTTTTGATAGCTCAAGATCATGTAGAGCATGGTTTCATTTATATAACTTCAATCTCCTAAAATCATAGGCAATAACTTACCTTTCTTAAATAAGCATTTTGCCTAATGTTTTTCCAAGGCATCAATGATAACCATAAATTGATCTTCCAAATTAGGAACTCATAGAGTTGGTGTCGTGATTACTTCTCTTTGATTTGTTTAAAGGCGTCTAAATTTTTCTTGACCTTTCAAATCCTTTTCTAATAGCTCTTATAGCTAAGCCTTCAAATCTAACAACCTTGTGGTCATTGGATACAAACTTTAGATATAAGGTTTTTGATCCAAGAACCATGTCTATGGAGAAGTCAATTTTTTTCACAGATTGGGAAATACATCATTAAACTCCAATGAATAGGGTACATATCTATATCTGATCTTTTCTTGAACCATATACTTCTTTTCTTCCCTTCCATGGTGTTTCTAAGGATCATTAAACATTAAATCATCTTATAAGTTAAACTTCCTGTAATCATCTATTTTCTCCAATTTGATTGCATGGAGTGGACATCCTTTTACTTGACCTTCTTCAATTGAACAATTGTTCTTTGCCTTATCTTACCCTTACTAGGTATACCTTGCAAATAGTTTTTGTTCCCAAGGTTAGCTAATTATTCTTTTGATTTGGCAACATTGTCTCCCCCATATCCAATTTTACCCGTAGAATGTCTTCAAATGATTATAAAGGGACTAACACAAATTTAATTTTGTTGTCAAACTTAGAAGCTCAATATGAACTTCAACCAAGCACTACTCTACTTGAGCTCTTCTTTGGTTAGCCCATTTTACTGTCCAAGTTTTTTCCTTGTAACCAACTTTTCTAAGAATTTTTTTTCAAAATTCTTGGCGGTTTCATCTTCTTCATAAACTTAGACACTTCAAGGGTTATTTGGTTTCTTTTCTCATTTTCAAGTCTTCAATCCAAATTAACCATGCCCATTTTGGTTGATGAGATCATGCCAGTTTTCATCTTCACCTTTGTAAGTCACTTTCTTTTTTGACCCATTTTGGTCTTTGACCTTTACTCTAAGGTACCAACTCTCATTCTTGAATTCAATTTTTATTGCTAAGTTCTTATTCTAGTTTTCAATCAAGATTGTCAAAAAAATTTCCCACCTCGTAGATACCTTCCTAGTTAGTTTTGATTTGCAATATGGTGGATTTTCTACTTCACCTGAAGTTTTTTGTTTATGCACACAATTAACTCCTCTAATTTAGCATTTGTATCAATAGAAATTAGTCATATCCATGGATTACATAGTATCCTTATTTAATCCATAATCTTTGACTCTTTGCAACTACAGGTTCCTCTTAGAAAGAGGGTTCTTCTTGAGTTCTTTCTTACCCTCAAATTCTACTAAAACAATTTTGGAGGGTGGATGTACTTGCAAGTAATCATCCATAACCTTCTTACTAAACCTAGGTGCATTCCTACCGCAACCCAAGGGAATCGCTCTATGACTTGTTGGTTTAGGAGTTTTAACCCTCAAGGACGATGCTTTCTTAGTCCCAAAGTTAGACAGGTTTTAGAAAATTGACTTCCTTATTGTTTTCCTTTTTCTTTTGTTCCCTGCCATTATGGCATAAGAAATTTTTAGACATTAACTATTGATAATGTTTGAGGAAAACTTTTGTAATGAGCTCATAGGTCTAAGTGCTTGAACCTGGTAGCTCTAATACCACATGTAACATACCCAATGTTTACTCAACAATTTTCACCTAAGTTTTAAATTAGAAAATGAATTTAACATAAGTTTCCAAAAATAGGGAAATATTTTTTTCCTTTTAAATAAAATAATTGCACATTGCATAAATACTTTTCACTTGTTATTGCATAAATGGTATAACATTACATAATTCCAAGTAGATGTAGCTCATCTTTTTAAATACATATTACAATTGATTCATGGTCATGTTCATTTACAAATTCATAACTTACAAGAGTTCAATGGCCAAGGTGTCCTCATCTGGATCACACATCTTCTATTCCACAAGCCTCAACTTTTTATTGCAAGAGGGAGAGCATCACCCAAGTTCTTTTCCTCCAACCACAGACTTAGTGATCCCTAACACATCTTCCTAACTGGAAGTGGCCCTACCCTTCAACAAAGAGTTTGGTATGGAACCCTCTAATAATGCACATCTGAGTATTTGGTGTTGTGTCATACAATCTAATATGACCAGACGACTATGGATACCCTCCAACTATGCATGACTCTACTGAATAGCTACGTAAACCTGGATCACAATGAACTAACAAAGTGTAAGCAATGACTTTTAAACCTACTATGTCTAAATTTTTCATATATATAATAAATCCACTTTCTATGAAGCGGTGTCGTATGTTCACCCACCCTTACTCGACTTGGAAACTCTACTGACTTGTGGTGAACTCTTCTCTTGCTTTTCCCCAAGGTTAACATTCATAAACAATATTTCATTCAAAAGTGATGAAACACTAATATTGATATAATAGACCAAATAGGTTTGACACAATCTCTTGAATACCCTGTTACATACCTGTAACAATCTAGGATTGGCTACTACTGTATGCAACCTAAAATGGTCACCTAGACTTTGAGCCCCATTTATTTAATTTGTCAACATCAACTTTCTGAATCAATGATTGTCGCATTTTCAAATCAAAATTCTTAATCAATTCATAACTATTTCAAATGTTTCAATTTTCCCTAAGGTTTGAATGCTTCATTAATTTTATTTAATCAAAAGAAATAAATCCCTTTTAATAAATAAAATAATGTTACTTAATTGAAGTTAATGCTTAAATAAAATGATCTTTATTTAATTAAATCTATTTTCATTAAATTATTTTATTTTATTTTATTAATATTCATTTCTAAATTACATAATCTTATTTTATTTTATTAAAAGAGATATTATCGTCTTAAATTAAATTAAATAAATGAAATATCCTCTCAAAAATATCCTGTGATGAAAAAAAGGAAACAAATCAGTTAAAAGGGAAATAAACTAAAAAAAGAATTTCAATCAAGATTTGTTTCTATTTTTCTATTTGTAATACATTTAACTACGAGGGCGCTTCCAATTCTCACTGCCTATATAAAGAATGAGCACTCACCGTTACCGTTTGAAGTCGTAAGATTTTTTGTCCCGAACATGCTACAAATTTGAATTTTACATCATTTTGAGATTAAATTAGTTTGGGATTATATAAGCATCTTATTTTTTCCAAATATAGTTTAAATATTACATTTGGCTTAATCTTCATAGTAGATTAATTTGCAAAATAATTCATTTATGGCATTGCCATACATAAGGTGGGTTTCGTTTCAATAGAATTAGTTTGGTTTATTACATTTTACATCCGTTTAGATTAGTTTTCATTGTTGCATTGCAGAGCAGGGATTTATGAGATTGGCATTCTTGCTTCTCCTCTTTGAATCTACCGTTCAGAAGTTGTATTTCGCGGGGGGAGTAGCAGGGGGTTAATCTGAGGGCCACAATATCAATCCTTGCTCTTCTCAGATAGAGAGCTGTGAATTGATTTGCAAGGACTCATTATTGAGTATCCTTGCATGCAAGGATTCACATAAGTATAACATACTTTCAGTTATACATTTTGGCGCCCACCGTGTTTAATTTTTAATTTTTAATTTAGTTTTTAATTTAGTTTTCAATTTAGTTTTTAGTTTTTAATTTAGTTTTTAAGTTAGTTTAGTTTTTAATTTAATTTTTAATTTATAGTTTTTTTAGTTTAGTTTTTAATTTAATTTTAATTTAGTTTTAGTTTCTTCATAAATCCGGTGATCCACTTTCGGTTGCGGGAAAAGCGATTTAAGGTTTTTGTAGCGAGTCGAAATCTGATCACAGGTATTCTTCAATTTTTTGATTTCTTTCCTGTAGATCACGAAGAAAATAACTGCACAAAGAGCAAATTAAGTAGCGTCATTTTTTCACCTGGCTAAAGATTTAAAAAAATTATTTTTTCATCTTCTACTTGCTGGATCAAAAAACGATTATTGAGTTTTATTTTTTGCTTCAAAAAATTTCTGGGTTTCTGTTTTTGTCTACTCATTATAAACAGATTTTTCAGAAATCAAATTTGAAGATTTTTATGCATGTTTTTAATTTAGTTTTTAATTTTTAGTTTTTAATTTAGTTTAGTTTTTAATTCTAATTTAGTTTTTAATCTTAATTTAGTTTAGTTTTTAGTTAGTTTGGTTTAGTTTTTAATTTAGATTTTTAAATTATATATTTTTTTAGTTTCTAAAATTCAAATTAGATTTTTTAAACTTTGTTAATTTAAAGTAGATTCTTTAACTTTGTTAATTTAAATTAGATTTTTTTACTTTAGATTTTTTAACTTTATTAATTTAAATTAGAATTATTAATTTAGATTAGAATTTTTTTTTAATTTAGATTAGATTTTTTAATTTTATTAATTTAGATTAGTTTTGTTTTAAATTTTTAGTTTAGTATTAGATTAATTTAGTTTAATTTTAGTTTTGTTAATTAATTCCTTTTAGATTAAATTTTGACTAGATTAAATTAGATTTTTTTAATTCTGGTTCTTCTAAATTCTTTTTTCACAGCATAACAGTTTCTGCAGGACGCCAATCAGAGAACTTGAAACACACTAACGGTTTGATTGCAGGACGCATGACAAAGACTTGAAAACAAACACTTACGCTTGTCAAAGATTTTATTTAAAAATATTGTGTTTTGTTTCACCTTTTCAATTCACATAGTCTAATTAGGGCTTCGTTAAAATTCTTAGGAGTTTCGATAGTGAGTAGGGAATTTGGCTCTTTGTTACATGGAGGTGATGACCATGGACAAATCCAGGCTCCTTATGATCTTACTAATATGACGAACTCTTAGGGAGCGGAGCAAGGTAGTGAAGCTTTAGCACTTTCACTTGTCAGGGGATTATGCTCTTCTCTCATTGAGAGAATCAGAAACCCAAAAGCGTGTGGATTTGGTGAAGTGAAACTAGCTCAGTGATTAAGGTTGTTTAGTGTGTTTGGGTAAAAAGAAAGGCTAGAGAAATATGCTCTTCTCCTTTTGGGAGAATCAGAAAATCAGAAACTGAATCGAGCCATGTCGGTCAATCACCTTTAAGAAGATGCGGAAGTTGAACCTCGGGAGCGGCCAAGTGAGTACACCTATAGCCCGGTGATTCCACCTCACTATAATAAAGAAGCGTCTTACATTTGAGTCTAAAGACTCCAAGACCATAGTAACTTTTTTTCCATGACTTGGACAATCATCATGGAAAAGCTCTGTTTATTGCACTGAGCGGCGCCGCTCCGAGCCCTGCTTGCGGGGGTGTGTGATTTTCAGGTGTTGGTGTGGCTGCGAGGCCCAAGCTCTGTATCAGAGGCACCGAAGGTTATTGTGAATGGAAGCCAAGTAAAAACCTCTTAGTTAGTTGCCTACCCGGTTCACCTCCGAAAGGAGTCATAATCTTTGCACAAGGAGGGGGAAGAATCTCTCTGTATGTTGATCATACATAGATTCCCATCATAGGCATACACCTGGACGTTTGGAGGCGGTTGCGACACTGGCCCCTACTACAAGGGTAACCTTTGAACGTACACTGTTGAGTCCTTGGAAACACCAAAAACACGGGCGCCCTCTAGGGGGTGACACGGCTGTGTGAGGTGCACGTATGCGCATAAGCAATGGGGCAAAGGTTTTGACTTCTCACCATTTTCTTTGGTAGGGATAGCTATGTGTTTGTTTTTGAGTCTTAAACATTGTCCAAACATCTTCAAACAAGACTCCCCCGATACTATCAAGTTGCTTTGTCCTTGATAGATCTGTTATTGACTACTTTTGTATCACAACTTGTCTGATTGAAACCTATGTGCTTGATCAAAATCTGTGGATATACTTGCTTAATCTTTGCAAACAAACAACAAACTGAAATACTGAGTTCTTCGATTAGGTGACTTGTCCCAGTTTTAGAGACCTGTTCTATATTTAGGGTTTATGTGTCCTTGACCTTTTGAATTAGTGATCCTTGATCTCATAAGCGATTTTGCTTGAGATTGGCAAATTAGGAATTGTTCTTGTCAAATAGATAAATTTTTAGACTCTTTGATAACACACTTGGAGAGTGCTAGTAGTCTCTTTGTCCACCCATTTTCATACAATTCAAACTCAGTACACTTTGTGTAAGTCATCCTCACGATCCATATGTGCTAGGGTGTTCGCAAAATTGACCACCTGCGTGGCGGTGTTGGTTTGCACCTATTTTGCAGCAGTTCTATTTTCCACCATCTCTCTGGGACAAGAGAAACTTTTACTATCTAGTCTAGTAATTGGCGTTTCTTAAGGTAATGCAATTTTACGAACTCTCCCTTTCATGTGATCCACAACAAGATATCAAGTGAGCCAAAGGAAGCGACCTCGAGATAGTCTTTAACCAACTACCCGGTTAGAGTTTCGTCAAAGAAAGAAAAGGAACCAATATTTGACCCGATCACACAGGAGTCAGTCGAAAACTATTTTGACCCGAAAGAGCCATTTTAGTGACTTGAGTACCCCTCGACACCTTCCACTTTCGAGTATGAGATATGAGTTATCTTTACGTCACTTTCGGTGGGAGAGGGAAGCCATGGATCAAAATCTTGATGATATCTATGAACAACACAGAAACAACATGATATTTGGAAATTCTTCTCATGATGATCAACCTGGTTCACCCCTCATTAATACAAGATATTTGGATGCCCATCAACGGGATGAAAGGTATAAGAGATGAGCTCAACAAGAAAAATGGTCACAATATGAAGACCAAGACAATGAACCTCGTGATGCTCATGTCAATACAACGTATACCAATGACTTGTTCAAACAATCTAGACCAAGCTCACCACTTCAACATACCTCAATGTTCACAAGTGATAGGCTTAGAAGAATTGAACGCGAAAAGAAAGCCTTTCTAGATGAACAAGCTGCAAAGCAAGAAAAGTTTAGACAACTTGAGGAAGAGAGCCAAGCTTTATTGGAAGTACAAAGGAAACTTGCTCAAGAGGAGCAAGATAGGCAGTTAGCCCACCAATTAAACAAACAATACAATACAAGGGGTGCTAACAGTGGACATAATTCTCCTCCCTCCACCCCTTCTAGAACACCAAGAAGTAGAAGGCAGTCAAGCACCCCTTCTAGATCTCCTAGTCCTAGAGGAAGAAGGGCCTCTCAGTATGCTCACTATAGGAGGCAAACTCCTCCCAGAAATTCAAGACCACACTCCCAACATGTACATCTTGGTTCCCAACATGGAGGTGGTAGCTCACATTATGATTTTGATACTCAAGACTTCATGCGAATACAACAAGAGCCTATCTTCCAATAGTATGTGGAGAGGTATTTGGAACAAAACAAAGATAAGTTCTTGGAAAGTCTAATCAACAAGGGTGCTAGAGTCCCTTATAATTTTGATGTGGACAACAAAATACAAAAGCAAAATCCCTTTCAAGAAGAAGAAATCCGCCAAATGAAGCAAATGATGGAGAAAATGATGCCACCTAAGAGCTCATTCTCACTAGACTCAATTTAATCTCCATTCGACAAGGTGTGGTATGAAAGATTTTCCAAGAGATTGGAATTCCTGTCTGATAAATATGATGAGTGGTGATCCACCACGACCATGTCGTCAGTTCTATACTATGAGCTTTGAGATTCCATCGGGATGACTCCTATTTGATGAGGTTGTTCCCTAGGAGTCTTAAAGTACAAGCAATGGAATGGTTTACCAATATCACTCCTCCTGTCAAGACTTTTAGAGAACTTGTTCATAGATTCGTTCAACACTTCACATATAATCTGTCAAGACCTGTTACTATGTTGGACCTATGCAACTTGAAACAAAATCAGGGGGAACCCTTTGTTACCTTCTTGCAAAGGTGGAGGAGACAATGCTCTAGGTATCCTAGGATGATCCATGAGGATGAAAAGATTGACATACTTGTTAGTAATTTGGTGCCTGAAATGAGACATGAGATCAAAAAGATAGTCTTCACTTCCTTTGATACCATGATTGAAACTACATGCCGCATTGAGGATGTTCTAAAAGAACAAGGTATTTTGACCGGACATAACAATAATACCAACAATGGTCAACACAACAATAAAGATAAAGGGAAGAACAACAATTGGAACAAAAACAAACAAGTTGTCAATGATGGAGTTGTGGATTCTTCCCAATCAAGAGATCAAAGTGTTCTTAATTTGACTAAGGTTGTGCAAGCAATGAAGCTTAATGCACCTCCACAACAAGAAAGTAAACCAAGATATCGGGAGAGGCCCAAAAACCAGAAGCGACAATTTACCAAATTGGGTGACTCATATGAGGATATTCTCAAAACTCTCATTGCTAACAACTTGGCACATCCTTAGGATCCTGCAAAATTTCACATTCCAGATCCTAAGCCACATTGGTGGGATGACAAGGCATTCTGTAAATTTCATAATGGCCTCGGCCATACTGTTGAAAACTGTTGGAAATTAAAACATATCGTCCAAGATTTTATAGAAAGTGGAAAGCTTCAAGTTGATGGCCTAAATACCAATGCTGATCATAAGGCTTTTAAGGAACCTTTTCCTAATTATGACAAGGGGGAAACCTCTAAATCACAGAATGGCAAAGCTGTAATCAACTACACCTATACAGCGGCAAAAAATGTGATAAACATGCTTGAAGTTGTGGAGCCAAGTGTTAATATGATAAGGAGTAAGGACCCGCATGGTTATGACTCTCCCCCTATTTTTGACAACCAACTTGTTGTGGTGCTGAGAGGTCCTCATTCTAGGTTATCTTCCCAAGCCCTTAATGCTATTACCAGGAGTCAAGCCCCTATTATTCTCAGAGGGCCTAGTTCAGGTCCATCCAACAAATCCAAGCAAGTGGCATCCAAGAATGTCACTATAAAGTCTGCCATTGCTCTCAAACCAAACTACAATTTTGTAGATCAGTTACAGAAAACTCCAGCACAAATCTCAATCTTAGAGCTTCTAGAGTTGTCCCCTAGACATAAGCAGATCCTTGAGGATGCTTTGCGCATAGAAAATGTCCCCAACAACATTGATATAGACCAATTCCAAGGCATGGTGAATCACATTACTAGCCCACATTGCCTTTCTTTCTCTGAAGATGATGACAAATCCCTAAGCCATCCACACAATCTTGCCCTTCACATTGAAGTCATGATTCATAAAACCCGTGTCAGGCGCGTGTTGATTGATGGAGGTGCTGGGTTAAATATCTGTACTTTGAATTTGTTAAAAACTTTGGGCTATT
>VDFB02367317.1:0-18177 GCA_007258455.2 Sequoia sempervirens
AGTAAATCTCATGAATTCAGTGTCCACGGAATATACTTGGTAAAAGATAGTGTGGCTGGCTTACTACCCAGACTATTCCCTACGCCTTTTTTTTTATTTCACTTCCCCCATGCCATGGTACCATTTACAGAGTTACATACTAAAGAACAATTCATTTTGAGTTAGACCCATTTACATTTCTTGTTGTCTTGTTTGAAACAGCTGCTGGTGAAGTAGTATATTTTTGCATTGAGCTTGCGTGTCAGAAGGCTTATTAGAGGTAATACTGAACTAAAACTATATTAAGTACTAGCATATATATCTTAAATTTTAAATTTAAGATATATATGCTAGTAGCCCACCAGTTATCACATTTTTTAATCCATATATGAAATTAAGGTTGATGATTAGAGTAGTTAAATCATTATAAAAAGCATTAAAAATCACTTTCTTAAAGTTTTCCTTGTTGCAGAGGTTCATAATTGATCTAATAATAAATTTCAGACATGGGAAACAACACCGGTAAGTGGGAGTATTAGTCTTAAAAATAAACGAGAGAGAAGAATAGCATTTTAAAATGGAAAAATAAATGTGAATGCAATCAGATGAAAATGCATCCTATAGCATAACAACTTCTTATTTAATCAAAAGGATGCTTAATATGTTAGACTTGATCTGGCGAATCATATGTACATCAATTAGATCATTCAATTCTTCATTCAATATGAAATGAGTATATTGCAAGAAGATGAAAATCCTTAATCATGGAGCTCTATAGTCAGAACTCGGATGTAAGTGACCTTAAATGGAAAAAAAATCTATTCTACTTTGTTTTTTATATTAGATTAAACACAATAATGGCCAGTACATAGAGCAGGGAATAAACATAGAGCAACAAGATAATCAGACCAACAATAGCATAAATGAAGAAAGTTCTACATTAAAAATCTTGGTGATCAACATTTAGAAATCAATATGACAACATATAAAATTTGAAATCCTTTGGAATACCATTAAATGACACGATAAGTATATTTTAATGGGATACTATAATTATTTCCAAAGTTAAATATTGTAATCTTACACATTTAATTTTTACATAAAAATCAATCAAATCAAGCACCATCAATACACCTCTACAAATTTCTTTCTCAAAATCAAATCAATAGAGACACGTCAAACTATTGGAATCCGATATTTTATCAAAACTCAATTAAAATTGAACAAAAACACATACCAGTTTAGAAGTAATCATATTAGCTCGTCTCAAAAAAGAACAAAATCCACAAAACTATGGTGACTTACATGATCTGAGCATCATTAGAGCCATGGGCTGCCCTCTCTTTACTCTCCCTTTGCTGGAAGAGGGATTTTGACCACGTGATCATGGAGTCTGAAATTTGCTTGTCTTGATTATAAAAATTAGGATAATTTTGATGTGTAGAGGAGTCAACTTGTTACCTCCCTCAAAGAGTCTAGATTAAGAAACTCAAAACTGTTATGAATGCAGCAAATTTTCATTTCTCTCATGGTCTATGACTTATAAAAGAAAGCAAAAATCCACGCAAGTATCCATCCACATATGTGTGCAAATGTATATCTATTTATGGATGCATATATGTACATTTTCATACATAGATATTTACGTACAAGTGCTTATACACAAACATACAAAAAATATAAAAAAATTAATTCTTTCTCTGCCTATATAGTGAAAATCCCTTGAAATTTCACTAGAACATTGATTCAGTATGGTTTTTGGACACCTAATTAGAAAACCCAGCATTGTATATTGTTCGAGTTTCTTAACCCCCTGCAAAGGCTATTAGTGCTCCACAGTCACTTTCTTTAGTTTTTCCTTTTCCACATTGGCCAATAAGTATCCTCCAGCACATCATTTACGATAATCAATTGAATTTAAATATAATATATATATATATATATATATATATCTTATTTTTCTAATGTTGTGCTAGAATTGGGTTCCTTTTCATTCATACTCGAGATCCATTACCAATATAGTACTTCAAAAATAAATGTTTCATTTACATCACTTTTCAAAAAAATCAAAAATTTATGAAATAGGTATTCTATTATTCTACGACAACCTTCAAGTATTTTCCTTTCCAAACTGATTGCAAATTAAATATGCCACTTTTGTAAAGTGAACAAAATTATCATAACGTACTACAAACATGACATTCATCAAACATAACATCTAGATTATAATAGTCCATCATCACCATCATCATAATAGTCTAAGTATCAAGAATGTATTAATGTGCTAGGTATATCATCCAATATAAGAAAAACAAGAAGGCGCAATTAGAGGGGTCTCACTTACATCAATACCTTCCAAGATATGTACCAAACCAATCATCAATCATGAGTTCTAATATCATATCAAACACCATCCTCACTAAGTGAATATGCATCAATAAAACACTAAGTCTCATAATCGTCTAGAATTACCAAAGGATTACACTAGAAGACATCATATAAATGTGATTGATTAATAATAAAAAGATCATTCACAAGTAAACTAATTACAAGTCACCAATAACCATTATCACTTAATACATCTAATAATCATAGAGAAGTAACAATACCCATTGATTAGATAACATTTTCCGGTTAACCTTTTCCAAAATTAGTCAAGCAATCAATCACCTTCACTCCTAACTCAGGAACGACTACATCCAACATGGGGGCACACAAATTATTAGACAAGGAATATCAAAGCATGTAGACTCAACAAGATCTCCGAGGGTAGGGTCTGAAAAGTATACTGAAGATCACTATCATCATGCTGAAAAGTAAACTGAAGATCACGCGGCAACAAATCTGGTTGATCATGCATTCTTCAATCTCCGCCTGCATCTCAAAGCAACAAAACTAGCTATAGGTACTGTAGGGAAAAACTGTAATTTCGTCATGTCAATTCTCAATGTGCAATCTGATACTAAATCTCGGAAGAAGTGATATCGAATAGATACTACAAAATTTTGACATAGCAATGCAAGAAATCTACTTACGACGAAGCTTTTCCAAGCGTAGTTGGTACTCTATTTGCAGTAACGCTAAATGCCCCAAGGCAGCTTCCATCTCAATAAGCTGCTGCATTTTCCTCTTCTGATCAAGCATTTCAACTTCTGTGTCGCTCAGTGCTGGCAGCTCCAAAGAAAACTCTTTAATCAATGAGATATCAATGAGAGTGGTTCTTGTAGTGTTTGAAGAACCTTTAAGTACTTTCTATAACATATTCATAATCTCATTCTTGAACCCATCAAGAATGTCCAGCAACTCACTCTTCGTTACAGTGCATGAGGTTACATTTACTATCTCATAATTAGAAACATCATGCATTCCAGAAGCATCATTAGTTGTCAAATTCCCTCTAGCATCATGATAACCTACAGCTGCAACCTTCCTCCCGTCAGACAGACCCTCAGCTGAATTCTCCTTATCACTCGATTCATTTTCACTCTTCTCATCTTCAGAAGAATCTTTCTCTTCTGCCACATTATCCTCAGGAAATACCTTCTCTTCTCCCACCTTCTCCTCGCTTCTATGTGTGCTTATGCCTGTGCCTGAAACCCTATTTCGCACTCTTTTAGTGATATGTGAAGTCCCCTCCTCCTCCTCCTTAGTCTTCATCTTCACATTGTAATTTTGCTCACCTTGATCATGCCCCTCCCCTTTTTCTTCGTCATCGCTTTCATCTTCGTCTTCCTCTTCTTCTCTATCTTGCTCCTTTACGACCATGTCCACAACTTCATTTCTGTTCTTTTTCACCTCTTCTCTCTCTCCCTCTAGATCCTCCACCACCACCTCCTTCTTCTCCTCCGCTCTTGCATTACCTCCCTTATCATCTTCCCTATTTCCCCAAACTTGCTTAGAAAATATCAGTGGAAAATAAAACCGGAGACAATAGTGAGGGGTTTTAGGTTAGGTTTCGGAAGTAAAATGGACCGTTTTAAAAACTTGTATTGACTAAAGAAGTGAAACGCGATTTTTTAATTTTTATTATTATTTTTTATATATAGAAATAGATTTATTGGTACCTATTGTTAGGAAAGAGGTTATGTTGATACTTGTCAAAATTTGAAAAGAATTTATTTTGAACTTCTTCCATTATAGTGAAGCTACTTTGACATAAATAATACCAAAAAATACATACATCAAGTAGTTAATGAAGATGTAATGATTTGGTACATTTTCCATGCCCGAGGAAAATTGGGGAAATATAGGTGTCACATTTGAAACAAAACGTACGCCGCCGAAGTAACTTGTCTGACATTCCTTCTGAAAAAATCTTGCCAGGCAATCTGAACAAATCTTTTCAGGCTGCAAAAATCTTGTTTCGACATTTTGGAGCCTAAAAAGATCTTGTCACGCAATCAACATAGGCAGTGGATGCCTTCATAGCTGACGTTGGCATTGTCAAGTTAAGTAACTGGTTGATGGCAACCATAGCAAGTGCTACACCCTATACACTTCACCATGAGTCGACCTCATCGTCTTACGAGCCATAAATTGCATCCCTGTTGAGTATTTCTACGCAAGTTTCATTTAATCACCTTAATTTTTTCCTGCACCTAAGTACCTAATACCTCCCGATCTTAGCGATTAGGTTAGTAAAATAACGTTGAGCATCATAAATGCCTCTATATATATGCCAGGCCCACCCAGCCAGAGGAGTTTGGAAGGGGGCAAGCAAAATAAACATTAAATTTGCATACCTAGCGCCGATCCTCCTATCATTCCAAGAAGAAATAAACTGAATGTCGCTAGGTATATAATGGTTACCGTGCAACAAAGGTCAAAGAGAGTTAAATGAGGTGGCCTTGGCTTGGGTGTGACAATTTTTCCTCATAATTTGATTAATATCTAGACATCCATATCAATATAAGTGTTATTAAAAGATGAAATTTAGATTATGAAAGCTTGCGTAAAAGATCTTATACTGGTGATATAAGTAACATCATTTAACATTACTTAGGAAATTAATTCAACGAGTAAGGATATAAATTTTATTGTTTGATTTATCTGTTTTATAAATATATTAACAATATATTATTTATAAGATAAATATTGATTGCGAAAAATCAAATATACAAAAAAAATTAGTATTATGAGGAATATTAATGAAAGATTAATAAGACGTTATGAGGAGTCTTTAAGTTACCATAAATAAGGGATATTACTAGAAACTTGGAAATAAACATTAAGGTTGTAATCAATGAGATTAATAAATTATTGTACTAATTCTATGATAGAATTAAAGTTAAGATCCTTATATTTACTAATAATATGGCTAGTTGTATTGAAGTGAAACCTAGACATTAATAGTATAAATTTATGATCATATGAAGATTGATACTATTATTAAAATGACTATTGTTATGAATATAAATATAAATGTTTGGAATATCTTTCATAATGCCTCCACAATTTTAATACGAATCATTAATATGGTTAACAAGCATAGACCTAAAAACATACACAGTTGAATCTAAAAGCTTGCATAGAATTTCATAGACTGTGGAAAACTCATTCCAACTACAACAAGCATATTGTTAAGAGAAATAAAATAAAATGGAGCAATATTTATGATGAAGGGGGAACCCCACAATAATGTCATGGTTATCAAGGAGAATGAGGATAGCTTTAGTACTTAAATTACGGTTAGTAAGAAATGGTATTATTATTGTTCCTAAGGTAAAATAACTGTGATAATATACAATCAAGGTTTAACTAATAGTAATATTATTGACTGCTGAGTAATCAATGACGTTGATAATAGTAAGGATTTATTGTTGAATTATTAAATAAAATTTTATTGGGATTTGGTTGAAATAACAATGTGGTATTGTTAAATAAATTGTAACTAATAATGTTATTCTTCGCTTATTGAGCAATGAATAGGAGCATCATTAATGTTGGATATTTAGCTTAAGAATTCATTAGTTTGAGAATAATAATAAACTATCATTTGAACATTAATGGACTATTCCTATTAAATAACCTTATTGATAGTATTATCATTCGATGATTCACTTCACATAATTTTAGGGAAGGCTTATTTAATGAAATATGTATTTGATTATATGCTTGTAAATCATAATAATAATAATAATAACATATACATGTATTCAAGAGAGCAATTTTTGGATTAAACTGTGTCAATGGATTCAAAAAATTGACATAGTTTGATCCAGAAATTGCTCTCTTCATTATCATGGACTGTGGAAACTTTATGCTTTTAAGTATACATGTATGAAAAATGCTTAATTATGTCATTCTATTGTAAAACTTATGTTTCTAAAATATTATTGTATAGGCTCAAAGGTTATTTTCCTCATATTCATATGTGAGTGTGTACCCCTATTTGAGAAGTTAATGGATAACTATAGTATATAATTACTAAAAGTATAACCCAAATATATCTTATAGTAACAATGGACCTAGGTAGCATACATTTCATTCCTACCGTGTGAAGAAGGCCCTCCCTTATGTAACCCCAGTTTTGGTATTGATTCAAGTAGTAGCTTTATGTATTTAGTTCAACCCAGGATGTTAGGATCAACAATGATGTTGCACAAGCAACGTCATCTAAGAAAAGTAGTAGGGTACCATGTCTAACGTGGTAGAGTGGTGCTTTAACTTTTGCATATGTGTGTTTTAAAAAAAAATGTTGGTTGTGTTTTTCCCTTCAGTCAAAATTTAGAGCATGACACTCCACCTAGCTATACAGGTTTGGGTTATTCCCTGGTAGTGGTTAATTTGAAGATGGACCATATTGTGCTTTCCTATATATTCCTTGATCGTACTTGAATCGAGTACAGTATGTGTCATGTTTGATCCTATGTGAACCTCGATCCAAATCAAAGGTGATTCTAGATTTTTTCTATGTCATGAACTTATAATAAATGTATAATTTAATTATTAGTTTAAATTCCATATTTTCTACAAATAAATATTATGAATTTAAATGATTTCCCATCTTGGTTATAAGAATATTCTTTGTATTTCGAGAAAGAGGAAAAATAGAATGAAAGCACAAATGAAGTTAAGCTATTGTTTAATAATATTGTGAAAATTTAGTGGGTTGGGAATTGTAGGTTGTGTTTGATCTAAATATCGTGTTTGAATTTTGAATTTTGTAAATTGAAATGAATATATGCTTATATGGTTTTATATCTTGAATTTAAATGATATATGTGTTTTAGAAATTGATTGATGTGTCTATTTGGGTTTGAGAAAAAATGAGATTTAAGGAAATAGAAAATAAATTTTATATTGCTTTAATTTGAAATTAGAAAAAGGTTAAATAGGGAAAGACACTTCATTTTTAATTATATTTTATTTGTGAAGAAAAATTGAGAGAGAAAAACCCTCTTTTGGGTAAATTGGGGATTTGTTGGTTGGGTGAGCATTCAGTATCAGAATTTGATGTGGGAGGATTCATTACGATAGGAATTGGTAGGGGATTATGTGTGTCAGTTCTTGTGGTCTGTTTATTTGGCATGTTTGATGTGTCTTTGATTCAACTTTTAAAGGAATTTGAGGTATTTTTCTTGTTTAAACTAGTTTGAGAAATTTCTTTTGAGTTTGTCTATAGGAATAGCTTTAGGGGAGTGTAGAATCCTCCCAAACTATTTCATTTCATATTTTAGCTTGATGTATTAATTTTTTCATTTCTTTTTTAACATTTTCCAAAATTGTAACATACTCATTGTTCTACCTAGCAATTTTTACTATGTTTTACCCACAAGTGAACAGTTTATGTATTTATTGTGCTCACCTTTTATATTTGTGATAGGAAAAAATTTTAATATAAAATACTCCAATGCTTGTACATTGCTACCCCAATAGTTGTACACGTAAGAACTAAAATGACGAATCAGGTACGAGCACTGGTACGGGTACATGGGTATGACCAAATTTTTTGGGGGTTTGGGTACATCCGTACAAAAATATAATAAAATATTTAAATATGTTTATATATGCAACCTAGAAACAAAATTAAGTTTAGAATGCCATATACCAATACATATGATAAACAAAACCACCTAAAAATTTTCAATTTTTGAAACATATACTAATTTAAATTCAGTTTTCAATATCAAAAGGATCAATTTTGAATTTCATGATAGATAATCATTGTTTAACATTTAAAAAATACAAATAGTAAAAAATTCACTAATTTGCAATTGCATCAAATGGCTCATCATCAAGACTAAGATCATCATCAACATTAACATTAGATGATGGAACTACATTAGTGTTAGGTTAGAAAACAAATATCTAACAATTAAATGCAGATTTGATCAATAAAACACAAGAAATAAAACACAAAAAATTATAGCAGAAACAAGACAACATAGAGAATTTAACGTGGTTCACCCAATCCGGCTACATCCACAAAACTGCAGCCATCCAATGATTTTATTATCCAGTGCAAAACTTATTACAATCTTGCAAATAATCACCTTTTTCTACATACTGTAGTCCTCATCCCAACCCTTGATAACAAGCTTTCTAGAAGCTTCTAGAATTAGGGTTTTATAAAGTCATTTTTTTTCTTTTTCAACGATTTTTCCTTTTTCGATGACGACGCGATAAAAAGGGGAATTTTTTTTTCTCGGGGGCTGCCACCCCCAAACCCCCGCCGAGGCTTGGCCTGGCCCCGGACCCTGGTGAGGATACATGCTAGGTGTACAGTATAGCATGATCAGTCACCACATACCAACAATCTCCCACTTGGAGACTAATCATGCTCCACACCAACACAATCTCCCACTTGGAGACTAATCCTGGACGACACTGCTACACTTACAACTCCTACTGGAAATAAGTACCTTCAACCCTACTACGAGCTATTTTACCTGAATTCAACCTTGAAAGATCCAAATGAAGTTGAAGAGGAGCTCAGCTTCTCCCTTGTCACCATCTTCGTAAACATATCCGCTGGATTGGCATCTATATGTATCTTGTCTAGCTTGAATAGTCGCCACATACCAACAATTAGCACTTGCGCTAAAAGTATGTTGACCACTTGACTCCTAAAAAATTGAAGAAGATCAAGTGCAATTGAAGCCAAAGAAAGATCTAGGTCAACTAACTTTGGTTCTACATACCACATCTTTGCTGCCCCTTCTTTGTACTCATCCTCTTTGTGAGTAAGAAGGTACAAGTTGGAATGGACAAAAACTAGCTCCTCTACTTTGCTTGATGCCCATCGATTGCGCTTCATTTAGTGGATGAAGGAGTATGTACTCCAATTCTGCTCAGTTGAAGAAGAACTAGCAACCTATTGAAGCAAAGGGGCTCTCATTAGAGTTGTTAAATTAAAAAAATTGTAAATCAAACTTCAAATTTGAAACTAATGCATTTTAATTTTTAATTTTTAAATGATCTAAAACTTAAAAAGTTAAAACTTACTTGAGATAAGACTTTTATTGCAAGAACTTGGAGGTGTGGCATCTTGTAGCCATTGAGGTACCACCAAGAGTGAGCATTCGTCTTATATTTATCATGAATAGTAGGACTTTGATTATTAGAGTTAACAAAACTAGCAAATTCAGTTGAAACTATATCTTCCATCTCAGGATCAAGGAAGAGTTTAACATGAGCTTTCCTAAACCCTTCGTTGACTTTTGATCACAGTATCGTGGAAATTTTTTTGGTATAGCAAAGACTTGGGGGCTGTAAAATTTCAGAGTCAAAGCGAAGGCAAGAAGATGGAGCGAGGTGGTCATTTTGTTCCACCGATCAATACAAATTGCATGCACCTCTTTGAAGAAGGTTTCTTCAGGATCTTGCTCTTTTCACATATGACAGTTTTCATCTTTAGCTTTGAGTCAATGCCATCATAAACCTCCCCCAAGCATGGCTTATCCATGTCAGTAAAGCATATCATGCTCAATATGGGCTCGGTGAAAGCAAGAAGATATTGCAACCGATCCCACCAAATGTCATCTAGAATCTTATGTTTTAGATTTGCTACCCTTTCACTGTTTGATTGCCTCCATATAGACCATGATTGGCTAATGACCATAACAGAAAGCGTCTCTCACACCTTCACAATTCGTCTCAAGATGATTGTGTTGGATGCAAATCTACCTATTTGAAAATAAAAAGTAAATAATTAAAATCAATATATAATGTATTCTAAATAAATTATTGAAGTAAAACATAACATTAAAAAAATGCAATGTTTTAAGTTTGAGTCACCTTGAGTAGCTCTAGTCGCGTAAGAATGATCTAAAGATAGCTTGCGACATGTGGTGATTTGTTATGAACATTTGGATATTTTCAGCTTCAACATAGAGTTGTTTGATCTAATCTATTTTTGTACCCAAATTTTGTAGCATGAGGTTGCGGAAATGCAAGACACAAGGTGTCCAAAATATATGCTGGAATCATGACTTAACTATTATACCAATAGCTCTACAATTCTTTGCATTTTCTGTTATAACTTGGACAAAATTTTGAGGTCCCACTTCATTAATGCATTGTATAAGGATGTCGGCAATAAATTGTGCATCCTTTACCTGCCCCTCACAATCCATAGCTTTTAGAAACATTGCCCCTTTAGGGCACATTGCAATCACATTAATCAATGGTCTATTTCTTGCATCGTTCCATTCATTAGAAATAATAGACATACCTATTTCTTTCCATAAAGCCTTGATGGGATATAATGCATCTTCTATATGTTTGACCTCCTTTGACAATATAGTGGTATGAACCTTCTCATAACCTAGGCTTGTGCACCCCTTTGGAGCTTCATTTGCTTTTCTTATCATGTCTTACCAATAAGGTGATCGAACAACATTGAAAGAGATACCATTTACATAGAAGCATCTTCCAATGGCTTGGTCAGCAAGTTGTCTTGCATCATTATTAAATGCCTTCTCCAATGGTCCCATTGCTCTCTTCGAAACATTAGCCTCATTGACATTTACAACTTCATTTACTCTCAAAAAGGGATGGCTTTCTACTACAATGTCAGGATGACCAATATGTGTGTGAGATGAAGTAGGGGAGAGAGGCCCATAGTAGGGCAGGTCAACTTTGGAGGTCCACATGGCAATTCATGTGGACCAAACAAATTTAAAAAATTTCTCGCCACGTCACCCTACCACTTGTGCATCCAGCCATATATATATATTTTTTAAATGATCACCCTGCCACCTGTCAAGCACCATTTATGCCGACATGTCCAAAATGGGCCGATGTTTCCCTCTGCCAGAAAGTGGAGCCCACTGGCCTCCTTAATCGGCGAGCACATCTACATACACTAGATCGGATGGCCGTGTGTACACGATAGCTTTACCACCCTGAACCAACAGTTTAGAGCATTAAACGCTCACCGCCTCCTTCGTTTCCTCCATTGGCCAACTTTCCTTACGCGTCGCTTCACATTTACTCTATCTGTCGGGTGTGTTATTCAGAGATCAAGGTTCATTCAATGCTTCACATTCTCACATATCCTGCTGAGTCTCATTCCTTTTGTTTGCAAACATTCTCGATTTTTCTTTTTTGTTTTGTACTGAAACTTGTCTGGCTCTCCATGCTTCATTGTTCGGCTCTTCGTGCTTCTTCGTTTGGCTCTGCACTCTCAACAACTCCCTTCCTCTTTTAGGTGAGGAATATAACCTCACTCAATCTCTACCAATCTCAATGAATACGATGGTATTTTGCCATGCACTTAGTTTTTCTAAAAAAAATTATTTGTGAATTTTTTTCTTTTAATCTGATGCATAAAATGAAATGTGGGGAGGGTTTCAGTGGTTTTCTTTTCCTCTATACTCTTCCATGCACTCCTACTATTCCTTTCTTCATTGCACGATGTTTACTCTGCATTGTGTTTTTCATATTTGCTTCCTTATACGAAATATGAAATGGGTTTTACTAGTTTAAATGACTTTGCATTACTATTTGGCTTCTTTGACAAAATATGGAAAGGGCTTGACTGGTTTTGTATAAGTGTGTTTGTCATTCCACAAACTTTAACTCTGTAATTTCTTTTATTACATTTCTTTGTTATTCCAAAATATGGAAAGGTTACACTATTTTTATTATTCATAAGGTTATAATGTTTATCATTTCGAGGGTTTCTTCCATGCACTTGCATTCATATGAACCATTCCTCATTACACAGACTTTAAGTCTGTAATTTTCTTTAAATAATCTCATGTCATTCGAAAATATGAAAATGGTGGCACTGGTTTTAATTTTGAAACATATTTTTCCAGTTGTTTTTTAATTTGCACAATGTTTACTCAGCATTGTGATTTTCATTTTTGCTTCCTTATACAAAATATTAAGTGGGTTGTCCTACATCAAATGTTTTTTCATTGCTATTACACTTCTTTGATGAAATATGCAAAGGGCTTGACTGGTTTTGTATTTGTGTGTCTTATATTCCACAAACTGTAACTCTGCAATTTCTTTTTTTACATTTCTTTGTTATTCCTCATTACGGAAATGGTTACACTATTTTTATTATTCATAGAGTTATAATGTTTATCATTTTGAGTGTTTCCGCCATGCACTTGCATTCGTGTGTTCCTCATTGCACAATATGGAAAAAACTTGACTGGTATTCTATTCATGTGTTCGTCATTCCATAAAATTTTACTCTACAATTTGCTTAAAATAATCTCATGACAATCCGAAATATGGAAATGGTAGCAGTGGTTGTAATTTCGAACATATTTTGCCATGCTTTTGTTAATTTCATTGTTAATACCAAACATGGAAAGTGTTTGACTGGTTCACAATTACAAGGTTTTTTGGCATGCACTTCTATTCCTATGTTTGACATTGCATGAACTTTAACTCTACAAATTGCCTTCCATATTTTTTTGTTATTCCCAAATATGAAAATTGGTTTGTACTTGTTTTCATTTCGAAGATTTTATGCCATTCAAAGATATATATATATATAATTACATGTATTTATATGTAATTGTTACTACAAAATATGAATATGGTATCAGTTGTTTTCATTTTGAAGATATTTTGCTATGCAATTGTATTATTATGTTCTTCCATGCACAATTATTTTGTCCGCGAGATTCTTTTTTTCATTTCATTCATACTACCAAACATGGAAAGGGTTTGACTGGTTCACAATTATAGGGTTATCTGCCATGCACTTGTATTCATTTGTTCGACAATGCAAAAACTTTCACTCTGCAATTTTCCTTTGCTATGCTTTTGGTATTCACAAATATGAAAATGAGTTAACTTGTTTTTATTCAAAGATATTATGCCATGCAATTAAAGACTCCATACCAAACCGGCATTGAACATATAAAGAGATTTACAAATTAAAAAATGCATATCTCCATATTTTCCAATTTCTATTTACCATGACTTACTTCCATGTTCATATCTACATGGAACTGCAGACATTCAACTCCCCAAACAAAAAAATGAAGTTGTTCAATTTGATGGAGACTGTAACGAATGGAACGAATGATGCATTACCAAAGGATATGTACTGCATACTTTTAATGTGGGGTGGATGCCACACCATAAGCATGAGCATTGTTACACTCTCCATCGAAGAGAGTGACTTCACTTTTTTATTAATTCTTTATGCCTTTGAATGCCATGAAATTGTATTCGTTCGTTCTTCCATGCACAACAATTTTTTCTATGAAATGCTTTCTTTATTTCATTGTTACTACCAAACATGGAAATGAAAACAAATTAACCCATTATCATATTTGGGTATAACAAAAAAATATTATAGGAAAATTGTAGAGTTAAAGTTTGTGCATAACAACAAAATATTAAAGGCAGTGGAAAATTATATATATATATATATATACATAGGTATACATATCTGTATATGTCCCATTTTCCCACCAACACAACACTCATGGAACATCAATCATTTGCATGTGTTCCACTAATCAAATTATGACACACAACTATAGTTTCCTTCTCCCCATTTGCCACATGCAACTACCAAAAAACAATGTGTTAAGCCCACCATAATCGCTTGAGAAACAAACAAGGATTGCACGCCATGAATACATACAATCTTTGCAATTGAAGGCATCCAAATAAATTTTCAAATTTGAAAAAGGAGGGCATGAATTAAAGGCTTCATAACAAAACACCATTAGAGATCTACAAATTCAAATTTTCATTTCTCAATCTTTTCCAATTTCCATTTACCAGAGCCTCACTTCCATATTCATATCTACATGGAACTATATACATTCATCTGCCCAAATAAAAAATTGAAGTTTCTCTTTTAGATGGAGAGTCTAATGAATGGAACAAATGATGCATAGCGAAGGGATATGCTCAGACTAGTTTTAATGCAGAGTGGTCGCAAGACCATAAGCAACAACATCATTACACTTTCCATCACAAAAGAAAAACTTCACTTTTTTATCAATCTGTTGTATGTTATGCAAAGTGGGATAGGAAGGAGGTTCGATTGGATTTGGTGGTGGGACATTCCTGTCTCTTTGTTGTTCTCATGCCATTGGATGTATGAAAATATTGGCGGCGATGTAATGCAAGTGGTGATATTATAGGGAAGTGTGGGTTATACTAATTTTATATTTTGGATGCATGTTTTAATGTTACAGGCCATTAACAATCAATATGGCTTGTATGTTTGTGGTATCATATGTGGTTTGAATATTCTATGACATGTAAGATTGTGAATAACTATTTGTGTCTAAGACAAATATAAACCGATTATAATTCAATTTTGGTGGTACAGTGATTTGAGTACGCTCGTTGACTTTGTGAGTGAAAACTGTTTTACAATTGCATATTAAGGGGGTCCTATACACCCTATGTTTGGAGGTCCACATGTTTCTACATGATAGTGTTTACAATTGCTTATATAAATTATTTTGCTTACTATATATCATAGAGATTATGGTATATTCGGTTGACACCTTGTCATTTTGTGTCTTGTTCACTCTGCTTCATCAGCGTGCAAAGAAATACATGACTAGCCCAACCCATTTTTCCTTCCAAGCTTCACTGATGGTGAGTTGCAATTGAAAGCTATGGGTATGTGCAGGATCATCATGGAAATAGCAGGCCCTTAAGTGGCAAAAAATTTAGAAAAATCAGAGTTAGGCAACTTGACATAAAAATTTGAATAAGTCATTTATATTATTTCAAAAATATGTAAGAATATAATCCATATTAAATTGAATGTAGTTTCTAAACTACTAGGTTTAATTTTTAAAAATGAAATCTATTTGGTGAAAATTTGAAATTTCAATGCAATGGTACTTAAATTTTAGGGAAAAATTAAAAAGTAGGTGTTTGTCTAACCACCCTAACCACAATAACTTGGTCAAAACTTCATGAAATTCAACTTTTATTTTTTTTAATCCTATAGCATGTGAACCATAGAATGTGACAAATGTTTTGGATTCAAAAAATATGATACTATTTGAAAGCTATAGATTTTTTTCAATCAGCCTATCAATCAAGACTTCAGTCATAATTCAAATAAAAAATGAATTATAATAGTTATTTATTAAATTCAAAGTAAATCATAATTTATATTTGTGGAAAGCTAAGAATATCCTTTAAAAACCCTTTTCATTTCATCAATTTTGCATAAAAAAAGTCATCAACCACATACCCCACACATACCCATCATATTGCCACTTTTTGGCCCATCATGATCCTGCACATGCCCCTATACAATTTTGTAATATTCTTTGTGTATTAAGCTAAGCACTCCCTACATTCATGTAATATTCTTTATGTATTGATTGATCCCTCCTTTCATTTGTTCTTGCAGTAAGCAAGATAAAGGTGAGTGCAACAAGACACAACATCGGGCAAATCCATACTATATAGGTGAGGTTTCTAACCTAACTAAGGCTCTACCACTTTCTCCTGTCAGTAAATGGTTTTTTGTTGTCTTGCTTATTTTGATCATATTTTTTTGCTGTTTCTTAAATTGAAGGAATTTTATGGCTTTCTTGGTGCATGCAGAATGTGCTTGATGAAGTGTACGGCATCTAGGGTGTTTATGAACACTTCAAAAAAAAAAATTCTTCAACACACTTTATTTTTCAAGGAAAATAATGCTTCTTTCTAGCATCACTCAGTCTTTAATGGGTTTAATTTATTATGTTTCTTTCCTCTCATGGTTAGCCAAAATCTTTCATCATTGAATTGCCCACCACATGACAATGCCACCTATGCATTTAATATGTATATGCACATATATTTGTAGATGCATATATGTATATACATTTATATATGTATACACATATATATGTACTTTTATGTTTATGCATAATTGTGTGTGTATATATATATATACACATATGTATATGCATATGTGTATGAAAGTATGCACATACATTTTTATGCAATACAAATTAATAAACAAGTGCACTAAAGAATAGAATAGTACAAGTGCATGGCACACAACCTTCCAAATTAAACTACAAAGTTATTTTGCACATACATATATATGTATTTGCACAATCATTGATTGTGTAATGAGGAATAGACAAATAGAAGAAGGGCAGGTCAACTTCGAACATATATATATATATATATATACATTTTGCCTCATCAATTCTAGCAATTCTATATCCTTGGTAAGCAAAATAATTCATGTAAGCAATTGTAAACAGTATCATGTAGAAACATGTGGACCTCCAAACATAGGGTGTATAGGACCCCCTTTTAATATGCAATTGTAAAACAATTTTCACCCACAAAGTCAACAAGTGTACTGAATCACTGTACCACCAAAATTGTATTATAATCAGTTTCTATTTGTCCCAAACACAAATAGTTATTCACATTCTTACATGTCATAGAATACTCAAAGTACATCTGATACCACAAACATACAAGCCATATTGATTGGTAATGGCTCGTAGCATTAAAACATGCAACCAAAATATAAAATTAGTATAACCAACACTTTGGGCTAATATATCACCACTTGCATTACATCATTGCCAATATTTTCATACATTGAATGGCACGAGAACAACAAAGAGGCAAGACTGTCCCATCACCAATTCCATTATATTATATAGAAGAGGTTGTTGAACTTTATACATTTTATATCGTCTAAATGATGTTGCCAAAGTTGTGTACATGACTATATATGAAGATTCAAGTGATATTGTTAGTAGTTGTTAATGCATAATGTTGTATACATGCAATAGTTATGTGAAGTGTGTTGTACATTTCAGCCCAATCAAGTAATCACCATAAACAAAGTTTGAGTATAATTAAGAAAACTTACATTAACAAGCAATTGCACTACACTAGCAACATGGACATCATATTGCTAATTAGGCCCATAAACATATCCTTTTAATAAACCAATATAAAGATCCATTTGATATAAAATCTTGAATATAGGAATGTGCATAATGCTGGCAACAACATTTACATATTATAGGACAGAAATTTGTAGTCACATTGGAGGTTATAGCATTGATGAGACTTCTTCTTCAGAAGAGCATTTAAGTATTAAACTATGTATCATTATACTTTACAAATTATCAGTGTATGCAAGATGGTTTAATACTAAAAATTCTTTGGTGAAAAGAAGTCTTGCCAATGCATGGTCGAACAAGTTTCAATGTGAAACCAAACTAACAGTTGAGAATGTTTGCAAACAAAAGGAATGAGAGTGAGCAGGATATGCGAGAATTTGGAGCACTGAATGAACCTTGATCTCTGATTTACTTTCCTTATAGTCTGAGTACATGCGAAGGGACATGTAAGGCAAGTTGGTCAGTGGAGGTAATGAAGGAGGTGATGAGCGATTAATGCTCTAAACTGCTCATTTAGGGTGGTGAGGCTATCGTGGACACGCAGTCGTCCAATCCACTATACGTAGATGTGTTTTCCAATTAAGGAGGCAGATGGTCTCCACTTTGGGGTGGAGGGAAAAATGGGATTTTTTTGGACATGTCAGTGTAAATGGTGCTTGACAGGTGGCGGGGTGCTCAATTTTTTCAAAATAAAATATTGGGCCCGATGCACAATTGGCAGGGTGACATGGTGGGAAAATTTTGTCTGCTTAATATCAGGGTATTACAGTCCCCAACAACAAAATTAAACAACCAACAATTGAACTATATATTGTAGCCTAGAATACACAGCAAAAAGGTAGCCAATCAGTCATCTAGTTGTAGTGATGGTCCC
>VDFB02367318.1:0-15285 GCA_007258455.2 Sequoia sempervirens
TCCACAAAACCATGAATACTCAAGGAATGTTGATCTCATGTACCATGAAAACATATAGAGTACTCTATTGTAACCCATAAATATCTGAAGACCCTCTTAGCTACATCCCAATGCACTCTTCCAAGATTAGACATAAAATGAGAAAGAACTCTCACTTCTTGGGCAATGTTTGACCTTGTGTAGACCATAGCATACATTAAGCTTCCAACTGCACTATGGTAAGGAACTTTGCTCATGTCTTCCATATCTGATGGGGATATAGGACATTGTGAAATAGAGTCTTTGTTCCCAATGTAACAAGAACAAAAATTAGTTTATAATCCTACATGTTGAACCTTTGCAAACCAAAACAAGCATACTTACTCTGGCCAAGCCATGGATTTTTGTTCTCACAATCTCTTCTATTCTCCATCCCAAGTATGTGCTTTGTTGCACCAAGATCTTTCATTTCAAATTTCATAGAGAGTTGAGATTTCAATTTTGAAAACAAACCTTTTCCTTTCCCAACAAACATGTCATTAATTTATATAAAGCAATTACTAGGAAATAATCACCATCAGATTTAAAATATACATAGTGATTAGATTTAGACCACAAAATTTACAAATTCAACACATATGTATCAAACTTCTGATACCACATCCTAGGAATTTTTTTAAGGCCATACAAAGATTTCTTTAATTTACAAACTAGCTTTTTTTACCTTTTACCACATATTTCTCTAGCTATGTCATATAAATTTCTTCCTCCAAATCACCATGAAGGAACAAAATTTTCACATCCATTTTTTCCACCTCTAGATCACTAGTTGTTGCAATAGATAATAAAAACTAAATGGATTTCATTTTAGAAACAAGAGAATAGATCTCACCATAATCAATACCCTCAACTTGAGAGTACCATTTCACAACCAACTATGCCTTATAATTTTCAACATTTCCATCTAAACCAATATTTTTCTTAAACACCCATTTACATCCAACAAATTTCCAACCTTTAGGAAATGGTACAAGGTCACATGTAAGAGCTTCCATCTCTTCATTCATGGCTATTTTCTAGGATGCTACATCATTCATACCCAAAGCCTCTTGCATAGATATCAGTTCATCAACATTAGTACTCAAAGCAAATATACACTTCCAATCATCAAGTGAATACCCATACCTTTGAGGTGGTTTTCTTTTCCTTGTAGACATCTGAACAAGCTGAGGTGGAGGTTCTTCCACTTCTTCCTCCTCTTCTTCCACTTCTAAAGATTCAGAGCTTGATGAGCTCTCCTCAAATTCATGTCTATTTTGGAGTCTTGATTCAACTTCCTCAGGCATAGTAGGAAGTTGAACAACATCCTTTTTTTTCAATTTATTTATGTCCTTTTTTTTCAATTTATTTATGTTGTTCTAGTTGAAAATTAATAGGAGAAGATTTAATCTCTCTAAAAATAACACTTTTGGAATAAAATACCTTTTGTACAACAAGGTCCCAAAGCTTGTGTCCTTTCACACCATAGTTGTAGCCGATGAAGATACATTTGATAGCCTTAGAATCTATTTTTTTTCTCTTCTCCTTAGGAACATGTGGATATGCCACACAACCAAAAACTCTCAAATGTCTAAGTGAAATATTTTTCCCTGACCACATGCATCCATTGGTATTTTATCAACAAGCATTGATGTAGGAGATATATTTATTAAATAATAAGTAGAGGCAATAGCTTCAACCTTAAAATTTTTTTCTAAACCAGCTCCATTCAACATGCTCCTATCCTTCTCCACAACATTTTCTTCATTTTTTCTACAACTCCATTTTGGTGTGGAGAATATGAAGTTGTCTTTTGTATTTTAATCCTACAATCCATGTAGAATCTGACAAAGTATGCATAACAGTACTCACCACCATTATCAGTTCTAAAACATTTAATTTTATTTCCAATTTAAGTTTCTACCATATCCTTAAACTCCTTCAAATGACTGAAAACTTTAGATTTACTCGTTAAAAGATATACCCATGTTGTCCTTCTAAAATCATCAATGAAAGTACCATAATAAACTGATTTACTAATAGAAGCAACATGAATAGGACCAAATACATTAGAATGAATCATATCCAAGATACATGAAGAATTAGGGTATGTGCGGGATCATGATGGGCCAAAAAGTGGCAATATTATGGGTATTTGTAGGGTATGTGGCTGACGACTTTCTTTTTACCCAAAATTGATGAAACGAAAATGGTTTTTAGAGGAGATTCTTATATTTCCACCAATATAAATTATGCTTTAATTTGAATTTAATAAATAATTATTATTCATTTTCTATTAGAATTACGACTAAAATCCTAATCGATAGGCTGATTGAAAAACATCTATAACTTTCAAACGATATCACATTTTTTGAATCTGAAATATGCATCACATTCTATACTTCACATACTATAGGATTAAAAAAAGAAAAATTAAATTTCATGAAGTTTTGACCAAGTTAAGGTGGTTAGACATACGAGTTTTTATATTTTTTAAAAGTTGTAATAAAAAAATCATAATTAATTATTTGCTTGGAAAAAAATTACAAAAAAATATGCATCACATCTAGACATGAGTCCTATACTTATATATAAAATCTTATAAAAAAATATTATCATTTTATTATGTTTAGGGTGGTCAGACAGACACCTACGTCTTATTTTTTCCCTAAAATTTAAGTACTACTGCATTGGAATTTCCAATTTTCACCAAATAGATTTTATTTATTTTTAAATAAACCTAGTAGTTTAGAAACTACATTCAATTTTCTATAGACTCTATTCTTACATATTTTTGAAATAATATAGATAACTTATTCAAATTTTTATGTCAAGCTGCCTAACACTAATTTTTCTGATTTTTTTGCCACTTAAGGGCCTAGCTTTTCCATGATGATCCTGCACATACCCATTATGAGAAGAGTGAAATTGAATGCAAGTCTATTTTCCATAAATACAATCTTCACAAAAATAAAACTCTAGATTGCAATCATTCAACCCCTCAATGAGGTTCCTATTTTTTAGGGATTTTAAACCTTTGTATCCAATGTGGCCAAGCCTTTGGTGCCATAACATGGTCTTCTCTATAGGAAAATTTGATTCAATAAACAGAGCACCCTTGGGTACCCAAATCCATGACCATCAACAGAAGAGGAAAACATCTCTTTTTTCAGCGTAGTAGTTTTAGCTTAATCTTATCAGAAGTGCTATTGCATTCAACTATGCATGCATCAAGCTGGTACAATGTACCCAATCTACTTCCTCTCACTATCACAATAACACCTCTCACCTTTTCCACACCTGCTTTAGAAAATTATAAATGCACACCTGCATCTATTAGCTTTCTAACAGATAATAAATTTCTTGCTAGTCCTAGGATATGCAAGACACCATCAAATCAACTAAATATGCCATCAAAAAAATTCACATGAATACTACCACGACCAATAATATCAAGGAAAGAGTCATCACCCAAATACACCTTACCACCATCATAGTTTTCATACTTACTAAACTAGTTTATGTTAGGAGTCATGTGGAAATATGCACCTAATTCTATCAAACATACATTATCACCTACACAAGCGGCCAAGGCTACAATAAAGGTATCTCTATCTTCCTTTTCAAACTTAGAATCTAAATCTTGCTTCTTCTTCTTCCTTTTCTTCTCTTCTTTATGGTCCTTTTAGAATTTTTTGGGTTTTCCATAGTTCTAGCATATTGCCTTGGACTTACCAGGAGATTTCGATCTCCCCTTTTTTTTGGACTTGGAATGACCACGCTGCTTCTCATCTTTGCCTCATTCTTTTTTTCTTCCTTGAACACCCAAAGCCTCTTTGGAATTTGGAGAGACCTTCCTTCTCATCCCTTTGAACACTAGAGAACTAACAATGTCCTCTATCTTCAAGAGGATAGAAGTTCTCGTAATGGCCATGAATAAACTATCCCATGAGTCTAGCAGTGAACATGACAATGTTTGGCACCTTTCTTCTTTGTCCATCTTAACCCTAACAGAGGTCAATTAAGTCACCAGCATATTGAATGTTTCCAAATGCTCAAAAATCTATCGACCATCTTCCATTCTCAAGGAATATAACTTCTTCCTCAATAAAATCTTATTTACTAGAGATTTGGATTTGTATATCTCACCCAACTTCTTCCAAAGATTCTTTAAAGTGGGTTCTTCATGGAAATTTATTAGGATTGAATTTGCAAGACATAGTATAATGAGGCCTTTAGCCTTTCTATCCATTACATCATATTTTACAACCAAAGATTGATCTGTAGGCCTCTAGACATTTTCATCCACTACATCCCATAGATCTTGATCAATCAATAGATCTTCCATCTTCACCTTCCACATTTCAAAGTTCATACCCAAAAACTTCTCTACCTTAATCCTCCTAGATGTGCTCCTAATTCAAGAAAGATATATGCAATAAGATCACAAAATATCCTCTGTACAAGCTCACCTCAAACCTTGGTTAGATAAAAAAAAACCCAACCCACAAGTGAAAACAAAGGTGATCAAGCTTTGATACCACTTGTCATTAAATTAGAGTAGCGGAAAAAAATTCCTATGCCAATCTTGAGAAGAGATATTATGCAAAATTTAAAATTGATCTAACAATTATAAAAACTCTAGAAACAAATTCAACAGAATATAAATAGCGAACACAATATATAAATAGGGAAAACGCTTTGAGGTGAAAAATCCCATACTCCAAAGCTTGTTTAATGTATTTCAAATCCAACAACAAGTTTACATACACTTGTGGAGCAAGTATTTTACAAGAGTATCACTAGTAAACAACTCTAGAAGAATTCTAGAAGAAATTCAACAACTTAACAATTCCTACAAACTCAACACACAAACTACTCCTCAAGCCTTCAATTTATGGACCTTTGGCTATACAAGAACATCTATGGTTGACAAAACCATGTGAAAAACCTCTTGTGAGGTGTATTGCCCAAAAATGCAAGATTTTAGTCTAGAATTAGGATCACGCATCCACAATACTCTCCTTGATTTTTTACCCTAAAATATGTCATAAATTCTTTGAAATTAACCCTTCCATGATATTCTATCAGATGAGCATCTTTTGACAACTAATGTTTCTATTTTCAAAGCACTGACAATGTGTAACAATTGTAGGAAAATCTTAAATGAAAACAAATCAAATCTATGAAAATAGCAAGGTTGAGACACCTCATTTCCAACAAATTCAATCACCTTGGTTAAAATAGGAAGGGTTGATTCATTGTGGAGAAAAGGTGTGCACAAAAAAATCATGCCCCAAAATCACCAAATAACAGTGACAATAGCTCCCCAAATTTGCCCTCTCAAACCCTTGACCTTCCTGTAGATTACATATAGGCAAAAGAAAATGAAACAGACAAAAATACAATAAAATAGTTCACCTAAAGGCCTGCAATATCTTCCATTAGAGCTCTGATACCATATAAGAATTAGGAGATCATGAAGATAAAAAACAAGTACAAGTGAGCAATGTCAAATATTGTATTTAGTTAATCCAAATGTACAAATGAGAAAGTCTTGCATATATATGCAAGGAAGAGGAAATCCACTTATCATGTGGAATGAAAAGTGTCCCATGATGTGGCACAAATGAGTAGATAAGTGTTCTATAGGTATCAACCTATGGATCACTAGGAATATTCAAACCAACAACCTATTTGATCAAGTCATCAACCTTGATGCCAAGTGTTGAGTGACCTTTGAGGTGAGATGAAAATTCTTCCAACCTCAAAAGGTTTGTGTGTGAGGTTTACCAAACAACTTGGCAACCTCTATAGGCCTAAAATGTTGCACATCCAGTTAGACAAGATGTTGTTTTACATCATCTACCTAAGTACATTTAACTATAGCGAATGGATAAATTATTCACTCTAACATAGTTTGCTATTATTTTAAAAGTTTAAACTTTAGTGTGAATGTTCTTTCTTTTGAAACACCGCCATAAATGTTAAAATAAACTATATCATTATTTTGGGATTTATTAAAATATTGAATAATTTAACACACACATAAGTAATTTAATATCTCATCTATTTGCAAATAATAAATAATTATAATTAGTAAAAAAATGATTAAATAATATAGATTATAATGTCAAAATATCTCCTAGTTGAAAGAAAAGTTGTAATACAATTTTTAGGATAGATTCGATAGAAACTCAATCATTACCTATCTAAACCAATGTCTCTATTTTTTCCAATTAATTCAACCAATATCACTGATTTTTCCTAATTAATTTAGATTGTGTTGTTCATAGTTGAATGATTATTTAAGTTAACTACAATCATGTCTCTATATAAGCTATCTTTTCTTCATTACTTGTATGTTGAATATCTATTTAAATTTTTTACATTTTTTTTAGTTGAAAAATATCTTTTTGATAATATTATAGCAAAAGCACAAATCTAATTAATTAACTTTAGATATTAATGACTTGAAGAGGAGTTGTCTTCATATTCATTTTCATGGTTCTAATATATACCAATCATTTAAATTGAATATTTTTTTTAGACTGAAACTTCATAGTGACACAATACTTTTATAATTTACATAGAATATGAATACATTTGATATACACACGTTGGTGTGCAATGGGTACACCGAAGAGGCATGCAGGGTCAATGAGGAAAAAAAATTGTCTACTAGTTGCACACATTTGTGTAGTACATGAGGTCAATTGGTAGGTCATTTAGCAAATGATGTTGTTTGTGCAACAAAGGCCTTAATGGAGAAGTGATAGCTTCAAATCAACCATGCATCCACTTAGAAAGATGCAAACACAACTGAAACAAAACCTTTGAATTAGGAAGATACATAGGCTCCATTATCAATAAGTTCATGTTATGTTTGCAATAGGGAAAGAGGAAGAAAGAGGGAGAAATAGGGAGAGAAATAGGGAGAGAGAGAGGGGGGGAAAGGAGGGGTGGGAAGAGTGAGAGAGAGAAAGGGGTAAGGAGAAAGAGGTAGAGATAGAGATAGAGATAGAGATAGATGGAGAGTAGAGATAGAGATGGAGAATAGAGATAGAGAGGAAGATATAGATGGAGAAGGAAAAAAGGTCGTTTGTTTCAAATAAGGAATGTCTTGACATAATAAAAGATATATTTTTATACATGTTTCATCTAAATTCTTAAATTATCTAAAATTAATCCTTAAAATACCATAAAAAAATCATAAATAAAGTATCTCATCCTTTGAATCAACAAATAACAGTTAAATAACGATGGAGAGCGGATGGGAGGCGGTGGGCCAAAGTTGATTTTGAATCGTCCAAATTCGCTCCCCAACCCCCTTCCCCCACGTAACCAGTGGATTAATTGGAAAGGATGGACCCTCTATTACCTCCCATCCACCCAGGGTAAGTCCTCCCCCCCATCCCATCAAATCATGCATCCGGTCGTCTCAGTCCCAATGCCGGTCAGGCTGCAGTTGGGCCACTTGGATTGAGGAAACAATCACTACCCAGACGATGGCTTCCAAACGAACTCGATGTAAGAATGTGCCGGAGAGAATTTGAATACTTTTTGGTTGATTTGAAAGTGGAATTTGAAAACGTGGACAAGTATTAACATGCTAAGAAGAGGGCGAAAAAGACGATATATGATTTAAGGAAAGCTTAAGAAAGCCATTGGCAAAGTGTAATCTTCCGGCAATGTTGCATTTTTACTTAATTAACATTGTTTGCCATGTCAACTTCGATTTTCTATTGCTCTTTTTCAAGCTAATCTCTCGGCATTGTTTCGAGTATTATTGCAATTCTTCTTCTTTCGGAAAATGCCATTTTTAACAAATCGTTTGGATGGGAACGTAAACTTTCCTGTAAACGTTTCATACGATTAAACTCTCCTTCTTTGACCAGAGTTTTCTAAGGAGGTGTGATATAAATGCCGAGAATTGTATTTATCTTATTTAACGAATGCTTTTATTTGAAACTTTTGATCGTTCAAGCTCATGCAAAAGCATGGCTTTCCAACTTCACATTTAAAATAATGAAAAAAAAGATGTCGACGTGAATTGTTTGACGTAAACATTCCGTTTTAAGCACGGCAACTTTTGGAATGAATTGTTTGACTTAAGACAAGTATCAACTTCAGCGATGAATCTTTTTGAGAGCTCTTTGTCTTTGGCAAGGCATCAATATCTTACGGTCATAGTCAAATAATGTTTTAATGATAAGAAGTTTTTACAATTCATTGTGATAATTGTTTAACAATTTTTTAAATTCGATTGTGTGATATATTTTATATTAGTGAATCTATTTCATTGTTAAGAGATGTTAGTTGAAAATATTAAAGTTCATCTATAGCATAGTGATGATGCTCCACTCAACATGTCATTTCCTTATAATAGATTTACATGATAATAATTTGTATGATTTTAAATGTTATTTAATAATTAGAAAGGGGAATAAATAAATAGTTTAGTCGTGTCATGCCTACATTTCACAGGTACACATAGCACACAATTTGTATTTCTTTTATTTTGCATTCAAATCATTAACTCTTATCATGATAATCTAACTTTATTTTGAGCATCTAGCTAAGAAATTAACTTAATAATACTTTACATCGCTTTCATTAATTTATTCCACTATTTTGGAAATTAAGAAGAATTAAATCAACTACTATAACCCTTGATAAGGAAAATAAGTATTGACTTTGTCTAAACCTTATCTATTTGACTTCCTCATGGGATTTGTTCTCAAATTTGATTTAATAATCTCCTAAAATATTTCACCAACATAATGATCATTAAGCATCACAATTAATTTAATTTACTAAGCTGATTATCTATAAAAATTAAATACATTTTATTAAATCGTCACACAATTCAAACTAGCCTTAAATTGTCACACAATTTAAACTAGCCTTACATGCCATAGACATAATCCACCTATAACTAAGGTATCTTCATGCCTTAATTAAATAACCATCTTCCTTAGAAAAGAATTACTCTAATCGATTGCAGGTAACTAAGTAGTCTACTAATATTAAGTATTGGTTGAAATAATAGAGAGAGATGATTCGCTCCTCTTTGATGGTCTAGATAAAGAAATATTTATGTTTAGGTTTTGATGATGTTATACTTCAATAAATATAAGACATTTATATTTTTTCTAAACCCAGTTTTTTCTAGTTTGCACAAAGAAAACTATATCCATTTGACATTGCAAATTAGTGTCAACGATTTATTTAAATAATCGATAAATGAAAGTAACTATACCCATTATACATACTTACTTAATTGTATTGTCTTAAACTCTCAATTCATAAATTTAGCTCAAATTTAATAATTTCATCTAAGTTCTAGAGTGGTACTAAATTTGATAAAATGATTAAAAACTACTCAAGGAGGTTCTTCTCCTTTATTTAATTAAGGAAGTATATTTAATTATAAAGGTCCCAACTCAAAATATAACAGGTTATAAGGTTATTTAATTGAGTCCCAAAGGTAACTTTAAGTCTTAACTTAGATTCAAGGGCCCTAGTCTCATAGATCTCGTCTCTAACCAAAATTTTAAATTTAAAAGAATGAATTGAGATTCTTAAGGAATGAGCAACAAATCCCATCCCTTGGATGAGACACAAAATTGAAATTTATATCTTAAGGAAAATAGATACTAATCCTAACCATAAGAGAGCCTCAAATACTCTTTTCACTCTATTTGATTCCAATTTGTTCTTTGCAAGTTTGGGAGTTGGGAAGAAAGATTTCTCCGTGACTCTTGTTCATCACAATCCACTACACATTTTATTTTCTATTTGCAACATTTTCCTCTTTAAAATTATGTGTAACCTCATGTTTATATTTGTTTACTCTTTTTTTTTTCTATAACTGGGGTTTGCCATTAGTAATAAATTGTACAATTTGAATATTTTAAGTCAATGATGAAGAAATTCATCATATATTTATCTACAACAAGAATAGATTTTATTTTTTATTTTATTAGTTTGATTGTTTTTATTTATTTATTTTTGTCAATAGAAAATGGTGACATGAGCAAGGTGTGGGAAGTGATGGCCTTTGTAGGAGGCTGCAACTCCCATAGAGGTTGTGTCCCCTTGAGGTAAAAGGAGGCGACACCTCCCCACCCAACAAAGGTGGTTGTTGTAATAATTAAGACATCACTTGGTAAGCAATTAATGAATAGTTAATTATTAAGTCCCTTATTATTTTTTTCACTTAAGCTAAACTTAGGAGTTTTTATTATTATTATATTAGACTAAATATGGGTCAAGTTGTCTCATTGCATGAGATTAGGACACTTATCACAATATAATCAAATCCTCATCTAGGGTTTTTCTTAATGCTTTTATAAGAATTTACCTTCATTATAATCATTCATTCCATTCAATACAATTATAATTGTAGGTTAATCTCAATATCATATGCATGTGTGATACTTGTGTGGATTCAATCATTTCTCTCTTTGTTGCATAGTAAATATGTTGCTTTGATCTCTTGTTTATGATAGAAATTTTAGTTGTAGGTGATTATAGGGAAATGTAAGGTTCACTATCAACTCTAACTTGGTATCAAAGCACCAAATTTGTGACTTTCTATCCAAATTTTGAGATATCCATCCTTGAGGGAAAATTAACTCATCTTGAGGTGAAATGGGAATCATTGTTGAGTCCAAAATGGTCGAAAATGTAAGGAACACTTTTAAAATCACTAAAATCCAAGTATTTGTAAAAAAATAAAAAGAATTAGGGGTTCCACAGTTCCCAAAAAAAATTATACAACCATACAGATCCATGTGATTGTATAGTCTGGGACTAAGTGCCCCGATTCAGAAAAATCACAAGTACAAGAAAAAGAAAATTATTTTAATTATTTTTCCACATTTTGGACAATGTTTAAAAAAAAACACTTCACATAAAAAGGGAAAAAATGGCATTCAAAATAAGGCGCCTAGGAAGGGGCCGTACCCCTACACAAGTCATACTACCGTCAAATCACACTGTCAACAGTCTTGTTAGTGCCATTTCTGGTTTTCTCATTGTTTAGTTGTGTACTCTGGTTTTTCATGACTAAACTTTAGCTATGGGGTGTCTTTCATTTTAGCATGTGGGTTAAATGGGCTCCCACAAGGGTTGAGCCCAGCGTGCTAGTTTTGATCTACAAGGGGCGGCTTGTGGTAGGGTTTCCTGTTTTTTCTCTTTTCCTTTTTTTTGGGTTTTTATTTCGGTTCCCGTTTCTCTTTTGCTTGCTTTTGTTTTTCTTTCGGAATCGGGGGCAGAACGGATGCTTGAAGGGAACTAGAACTTCTCCAATTCTGAGGTTCTAATTCATGTTCACGCATCCATCCCAGTCCCGATTCCGTGTGTTTGGTGTTCCTTTTTCTTTCTACCTTGCGGCGGTCGCTGGTTCTTTTCCTCTGTCTCTTCGCTTGTCTTTTGTTTTGTTTTTGTTGGCGGGGGTGAGATCGGGATGGGAATCATTTTTGGAACCTTCTTCATGTTTTCTGTCTTGGGTTTTGTCCTACTCCGGCCCCACGGCTTCTTTTTCTCGTGTCGGTTCTGGCTCTGCCTCCGCGGTCTTTTCTTTGGCGGGGGCGGGATAGTTTTCGGCCCCAGTCCCTTTTGTTCCTTTTGTTCCCCGTCTCTTTCTTGGTCTCAGCTCTGGCCCTATTTGGTTCCCGTCCTGTTTTCCTTTTTGTTTGATTGACATGTCCGCCCAGTTTATTCTAACTTAAGTGGTTCCCCTGAGCCCCATTTTCCATTCGTTACCAACCCATAGCTACTATTTTTACTGGCCCCGCTTCTTCTTTGCTGTGACTTTTAGCTTTCGGTGTAACCTCTCGGCGACTCTTATTTGTCCCCTAAGGTTCTCTTTCTTTTCGGCCTTGGTTGTGTCGAGGAGATGTCTCCCCGACTCCTTTGTGTCTCACCGATGGGCTTTCCTTTCAGCGTGAAGGTTCCCGTTCAGGGTGAGGTCTTCCCGACTCCCCTTAGTTTCCCCGAGTTCCTTTTTACTGCCCTTCGTTCTGCCTTCGGCATGACTCTTTTAGTTCGAGGTGACATCTTGGTGACTCTGTGTTCTCTCCCCGAAGTCTCTGTCAGCCTATGTTCTTTGTGTTGGGGAGATGTCTCCCTGACCCCCGCTTGTCTACCCGACTGTGGTGGCCCCCTTTGCTCTTCGGTGTGACTTCCCTTCGGTAGGACTTGAAACTCTCGATATATCTCCTAGCGAATCTGTTATGTCTTGCCGGCAGTGTCTTGTGGTTTTCTTTCGGCGTGGGTGGCACCTTTCGTTGAGATGTATCAGTGATGTCATCTTGCTATGCCAACTGGTGATGGAAGACTTGATGCTTCAGGGAGACTTGTGTTTCAGTGTATGCCATAGCGATGGGGTCGTGTCTTGCCGATGGTGATTCAATGTGTGGCTTTCGGTGAAGGTCTTATCTTCTCTCGGCGAACAAGTTTCTAAGGGTCTTCTCAGTATAACAGTGAAGTGTCTACATGACTTCTCACCGATGATTGTGTGCTACAGCGACATACATTTGGCAGGTGATTTCATCGGTGAAAGAATTTATAGGACACAGTGACTTAAGTGGTGTATAAAAATCTCTTTGGTATGAGCTTGGGTCTTCGGTGAGTGACCTTTGGTCTCGCTAATGGAACATTGCTGTCATGTTTGGCCGACTTGGCCATCTCTCCCTAACTCTATGGTGTTTTCAGTGTCACATGTGGATTTCATTGTATGGTCTCGCCGACATTGTGATCTCCTGCCAACTTTGACAGGTGTTTGGTGCAGCATGTTTCCTTCGGCCAGACATTCCCCGAGTTCCTTCTGTCTGGCTGATATGCTTGGCTCTTCGTTGTAGTTGTTTCTCTTCGCCTTGAGGTCTTCCCAACACTACTATCTCTCACCGATATAAGCCTCTCCAAGTGGTGCATTAAAGCCCGAGCTACTAATGGAACATCAATGAGCACATGCAGATGATGAATGGTGATGTTTTAATTTGAGTGATAAAGGTGCCTGATGTTTGTCTGAAGACCAGTATGGAGGACTTGTCTCAGCGGTCCGATGAAGATTTAAAGGCGACCGCCCGATCTCTGATGATCAACAGTCGAGTTTCATACTAGACCACTGCTAGGGTTTCTATGTTTGCGCTAGAAGCCTGGTGCATTCATGGCAACAGAGAGTTGGTTGATGGCTCCACCGAACCAGCATTCATGGTGACACAGCTCTGGTACAAGGAGGACATGGCTCGAGTATGGACGCACGGATTTGGCAGCGGATTTGACATCGATTGTCTGGATTCTTTCATGCAGGACTGTCTTTCCAGCAGCAACCTGACCAATGACATTTATGAGGCCAGAGAAGTAGTTGAAGAACATGGCAATTAGGGTTTGACATGGCGCTGATGTGGCTCTAAGCTGGATGGCATTTTTGGAGCTGTTTAAAAGGAACTTCTAAATCATTTGTAAGGGTATGGGGCTAGAAGTTAGAACAAAAATCTGAAGAGAAGAGCACTAAGTCACAGAGTCAGGCTTTTACCAGATTTTGAAGTTTAGGGTTACAGTCTGTAAATTGTGAGGTCTTGGACACATTTATGAATCTGAATGTATACATTGAGATCTTTAAGTCTCTCCTTTGTATTGTGTGTATGGGTTGTTAATGAAAGTTGATCAAGGATCACTTATTTAATCATTTTAATGTAATGTTTTACTATCTGCTCTAGTTGTTGCTCTTATTCAAGGAATAAGTTAAAGGCTTTAATCATATCAGAGATTCATATGTATGATAGGAGGATTTCACAAGTAGTCTTATAGATCTGATCACTAGTTGTGACACTAATAAGGTTAATCTTGCAAAGACTTTAATGTCCAAAGTAATGGTTCCTTCTATTTGTAGATTATTGTGACTCCTAGCCCAATGGATATGGCACTAATCTGATATATGCTATTTGTCTTTAGGGTTCTAGTCTTCTTGCTCAAGATCAATCATTTTATTTAATCAATCTTGTTTGATGTCCTGCCCTACCTCCTGGTTGCTACAAGTATTGTGTTACTGGGAATCTAGCCATATTTGAGGTTCTCAATACTTGGCATCAAGAGTCATCTGCTATAAAAAGCAATGTCTAGTCTTATTTGAGGCATTGTATGGGTATACTCGCCCTGGTTTTGCAGAGCCTAAAGTGCAGAAGATCTCAGTCTTTGACTGAATCTTGTCAGTTTGTCCAGGTCCTTCAAGCTGCCCTTGACTGGAGATGGCTACTCTATAGGTAGAATAGGAGACCGACCTGGTTGCTCATTAAAAACAACCAACAAGATGGCGACTCTACTGGGGATTGACTAGAATCTTGCCTTATCAAAGAGTCATATCAATTTCCATGTTGGTTAGGTTCAAAGTCTGAAGAATCTCAGCCTTGGAGAAAAGATTTGTTGCTGTGAACCTGAAAGCTACAAGATCTATGGTGCTCTGTCGGATGGAACTCAGAGAAAGATTTACATGTAAGTGAGCTTCATATCATTTGAAGTTTTGTCCTCTGCAAAGAGGTGGCGACTCTATCAAGGTAAACCCATTGAAGATTCAAAGAATAGTTCCATCACTGCAAAGTTTCCAGGTATTCTTCATGCTTTTTGAAAAAAAAAAACTTTATTCCCCTTTATTTGGTGAGATCAAGCACTAGCATCAAGGGAGGTTTGATTATTGCAACTGGATAGTTGTAGAGGGATAGGTTTCATTTGTAAAATGCATTGTTGTCCTATTTCTCCCTCTACAAGCTTTGATACCATGCTTAAGGCACAGTCTTGTCCTCATAAGAGAGAGTATGATAAGGAAAGATACAGCCCTTTGGATTTTGATAAAATCCAGGGTTACCCACATGCTGCCCCTAGGGGAATCAATAGATATTTACCCAAGTTTAAAGGTGGTGTTGAGGAATCAGCATCAACACATATTCAGCTTTTTATTTATTTCATTGGACACTGTCAGGTTGAAAAAGAGGATGTGGTCATGAAGCTATTTGTCAGATCTTTAGAAGGTGTGGCTGATGATTGGTTCACTTGCTTACCAGTGCACTCCATTGTTTCATGGTATCAACTCAAAACTTTGTTCCTTGATACCTTTGGTGATGTATCTAGTCCTGGTAGAGGTTAAGAGGAGGAAGAAGTGGTTGAGAGGGTAGGACAGAGAACTGACCTACTAAGTTGTAAACAAATATCAGATTTGCTAACCACAGAATATCAAAGATGTGCACACAACAACTCTAGGTT
>VDFB02367319.1:0-15740 GCA_007258455.2 Sequoia sempervirens
ATGTTAACTTTGTCATTTTTATCTAGTGTCTAGTTCTCATTTACTCTTCTATCATCTCATATCTAATTAATTAGGTAACAGTTAATTAGTGTTTAAATACATAATATTTAAAAGGAAGCAATACTTATAATTATCCTTGTGCACATTACACCTATAACTCAAAGCCAATTAACAAAGCAGCAATAGAAAACTATGTCCATGTTAATATGGTAGATAGTATGTATTTGTGCATAATTCTATAAGGATAACATGTGTTGTGATTTTTGCTTGAATGAAGTTTGATGAAACAGTTGATAGTTAGTGCTAGACAGCCAAATGAAATTAACTTAGGTAAATGGAAATAGAATGACCCCATCCAATTGCAAAATGAATATTTATGTGGCTTTTACATGATAGCAGGCTTACAGCCATGAGACTTCTTTGAAGCTTAAATGTCACAGTATATGTAGTATATTACCCAATAGCTCTATCTCACATTTCATTCATGTTGATTTAGGAAAGTTCATATTTCTCATTTACCCTTGTATCGTCTCATATTACTCATTGCATTCCCCAGAACCACATTTTCCTGAGGAGTTTTGTAGAACAGTTCACTTGCATTATAAATTCTTTCATATTTTACATGTTTGCCTATGAGAACAATCACCACGACCTCTGACAGAATATAAATGCTTCCTAGCAAAGAATAGGTTTCTACTGCATTCTTTTGTTTATCTCTGTGCAAATGAAAATTTGTATTCTGCTATGGTAAATTCTCTAGTGCATTAGGTACTTTAAAGCACAATTTTTTGGATGTTGCTCATGTTCCAAGTTTGATTCTTTTTGGGGGTTATAACTACCTACTGTTGTATTAGTTTCCCATTTTCCCTTCTACAAATGAATGAATATATAAACAAATAATCATATATAATAGTTTTTCTTTGACGAGTTTTCTCAAACAATTCACCTATTTTTTGCATGCTCCCATTGTTTGCATTTATGCCTACGAGGACAATAAGCATGACTTTTAACAAAATCCCTCTATTCTTTATGCTTTGATGACAACAGGAAAGCTCAAAGCAATACACTATTAACTCATTCTTTGAAAGCTCTCATTATCTCACATGTTGACATAATTTTGGTTCCAAAGCTCTCTTTATGGGACCGTTTTGTAGTAATAAAAAATATACAAATTTTGCTAATTAATCTTTAAGTGCATAGCAATTAAAAGAAAGAAATAATTACAATTACCCTTGTGTACATTTGAACTATTAATCAAAGGAAATTAACAAACCAGCACTAGAAAACCATGTGCGTGTTAATTTATTAGATATCATGTATTTGTGCATAGGTGTATATGGATGCTATGAGTTGTGATTTGTACCATTGTGTAGCACTTACTATTACTTGTGCAATCAAGGCACATGCAAGTAGAATTCATAATTCATGGCATCCAGATACACTCAAGGACAAATACTAATCAAGGTTGTTGGCATCCTGATAACAAAGATGATGAGATACATCCAATTAATGTATGTCACAACATCTTATTGAATGAAGATGATTTGGATAGGGAGGTTACAAATGAGAATCATTATTGGTGTGTGAATAATGTTGTTTTTGAAGACTTGTGAAGAAAAATGCATGCCAAGACTATTAGTTAAAAAAATTAGGCAGTTGCTAATTAGTCTTGGAGTACATAATAATTAAAACAAAGAAATAATTACAATTATCCTTGTGTACATTTGAACTGTTGATCAAAGGAAATTAATAAACTAGCACTAGAAAACCATGTGTGTGTTAATATGTTGGGTAACATGTACTTGTGCATAGGTGTATGTGGATGCTATGAGTTGTGATTTATGTTTGCATGTAGCTAGTTTAAACATTTAATAATTAGTGCTGGATAATGGAATGAAATGAACTTGGGCTAATGGAAATACAATGACCCCATGGAGTTGGAACATCAATGTTTATGTGGCTTTAACATGATAGCATATTTGTGTACATGAGACTTATTTGAATCTCAAATGTCATATTGTATGTGGCATATTAGCTAATTGGCTTAACATGATAGCTTTCAAACAAGTTAATTCAGCGATCAATCAAGCTAATTGACTGATGAATTAATTGTGTTGAGTGGTTAGTCATAGTTAATTATTAGTCATCTTTATCCTCCAAATCAGTTGAATCAATCTTGCCTATTCACATTCACAGATACACAATCTTTCTGACCATTTTCCCTACTTTTAATAAAATAGGAGCTTTAGAACAGGATATATACATTCATCTAAGCATGATAAGACGTGGATTTAATAAATAAAAGTAGCAATTTGTTACCTTGAGTAACTTGTCTCTTGGTGTTCATTCAATGAGCACAAGAACTTTTGCTCTGTCACTGTAAATGTCCCCTTTGTATTAATAAAAGCTGTGAGTTTTGAGATCTATGCCTCTGCTTAAATTTATTTGTATATGGAGTAACATTGTTTTCAAATGCATGACTGATAATAACACATATATTAAAAAACTTTGAATCAAAATACACAAATCATTAAAAAAATAATATTTCCCTCTTTGCCTTGTATTGTTACAGATAGAGCTTCTTTTCAATGATCATATGTATACCTCACATATTCCTAGCCTAACTGTATTAACTTAGAGAGTCTTGAGAAATTGCCAGAAGAGCCGACTATTTTCATCTTTGCATAGGCGTCCACTGTATTCCACACTATATTATTGTTCATATGTTTGTGTAACTTTATTTTAAAGCATTTGAACACACAATTCTTCACAGTCATTACAGCTTGCAAGTGAATTCAAAAAAGGTTTAGACATATACAAAGAATAAATAACAGATGGCTTAAAATATGCATTTATTCAATCTTTAAAATCATAGAATTGATTGGTATGTGTGAAATGCTCATGGTCTACTGTTTGACTGGGAAGTTTTCCAAGCATTTGAAGACTACAGCTCTTCCTTTGGCTTTCTAGCACTCACTTGGATAAACTATTTTGTATAGTCTGAATTTTTGGTCTTCGCTCCTAGCATCATGTAAATACTTTATGCATTCACCTGTAATGCTTTTAACCAAGAGGCATCGCTTCAATCACATTTTTCCATTTAACATATTACTTATTTTTCAGAGTAGTTTGAATTTGAGAGCTATTTTTTATATTGAAAATTAGCATCTACCCATTTTCCTATTCATCTTAGTTATAAATCATTGCCTTTAAACTACAGAAATGCTAATGCATAGATTGATTAAATAAATTTACAAAGGCATAGTTTTAAAACTCATGCTAGAGGTAATGTGAATCCATGAATGTGGACAAATCCATTAAAATATCAAGAAAAATGAGCGCATAGATTGATTAAATAAATTTAAGCAAAGGCATAGTTTATAAAACTAGCAGGTAGACGTATGTTGTGCATGAATACAAATTAAATGCATTGAATGGCATCTGGCTTGAGGTGAAGGCACTGGAATGGCTTGGTGGCCACATGTGGCCAGGGTACTTTGGTCATTTAATATAGAGTTAAGCCACTTGCTATGCATCTCTATTACTTTGCGTGTGTTGTTCTTGTGTTCTATAGGTGCATGTTATGAGGAAGATTTTGTCGCAACTGAGTAGGAGATGTTATAGTTGCAGAGTCCAAATCTAGAAACGAGTTACTTGAGGTGATAATTTGTTAATTTTCAGAGTTTCATTACATTAAAGTTCATAATGAAGCTGTGTTTCATAGTGCTTTACTTGGACTATCACTATCACTTTGTGTGTGATGTGTCGGTGCATGTATGTATGTATGCATGTCTCTATGTACATATGCATCTATCTATGTGCATACCTATGTAAACATTTGTAGATGCATGTATGCATGTATGCATATGTCTCTGGATATATCTATGCATATATGTATGTGTGTATAGATGCATCTATGTGTATATGCATGCATGCATGTATGTTTACGTCCATACATGCATTTATATGTGTCTACATGGATGCATCTGTGCATATGTATACATATGTATATATATATGTGTGTGTCTATATGTCTATTCTACAAAAAAATTTACAGTGACAGGGCAAAGGTTGTCATGGTTCCAAAAAGGACACTTGTAGACAAGTTACTTCAGGCAATAAATAGTTATTTTCATCAGTTTTCTTTCATTTTAGAGACTATAGGCAGATTGGGTTTCACAATGCTCAGCCTACACTAATCTTCATAGACTAGTTCCTTGGATGAACAATTGTCTTTTGTCCAGTGTACAATATGGGAGCTTAACAATAACTTGGTGCTTATGAGTCCTCTAAAGATTACATATCTTCAATCACTGTAGAACTGTTCCACAGTGTAAGCTTTAGAGCCACTGTGCTATTAGCATCTGCCATAATGGGACCTTTGGAAGAATATGTGGACAATGTGTTGAGAAGGCTTTATAAACTGTCTGGAAAATGCAATTTATAGATATAAGCCTAAACTCCACAATTGCTTTCAGCTTTCTCGTTGTCATTAAAGCATAAAGGAAAGAGGAATTTTTCCAAACTTCTAATTTATGTACTTTTGAATGATAATTCACCTTATTATTTAATGAATCAAATTATCTTAATTAATTAATCTTCTTTTCCCTTCTATCATTTCATATCTAATTAATTAGGTAACTATTAAATAGTATTTACATTCATAATAATTAAAACAAAGAAATAATTATAAATATCCTTGTGCACATTTGACCGATCAATCAAAGTCAATTAATAAATCTGATTCCACCTGTTTACTGATAGTATTGGTATGCAATTTCCTTGAGAAGTCTTGAAAAAGAGGATTACTCACACACCAATAAGGATTCTCATTTATAATATCCCTATCCAAATCATCTTCATTGAATAAGATGTTGTGGCATACATTAATTGGATGTATCTCATCATCTTTCTTATCAGGATGCCAACAACCTTGGTTTGTATTTTTCCTTGAGTGTATCTTAAAGAGCTTATGCCACCATTGCAATAACAGAATTACACTAATGCATAGATATACAAAATATGTTCTATATTATAAGGTACACAAATAACAATAAGTATTTTAAAATTATAAAATTCAATTTGCATTATAAGCAAAAAAAGTTCTTACTTAGGTTCTTTTTTGTCAAAATGAATCCACATAAGAATTCTGTTTTCTTTTTATGAATAACATAGTATATGTCACTCATTTGTCTAGATTGTCCTTGTAACAACGATTGGTGCTTTCAAGTCTATTTAAACAATCCTTTGTACATTGCTGCAAGTATACTTGATCATCCAATAGCACATTGCAAGTTAGATTTCCAAATTGTCTTTCTGCTTTTCTTGAAATGCAATTGAAATTCTTCAATATAATGACTACATAAAGTTTTGTTTCATGTTTTCATTTTTCCATCTTGTATTCCTCATCTCTCTTGTTCCATTTTCGTAGACATGTTACTATTGCAATCAAATGTGTAAAGCATTTATGTCCAAAGAAATTAGAAACAGGAGTGACAATATGTTACACAACCTTGTGTTATGCATTTATAGCAGTTTTTGAATTGCATTTCAAGAAAAGCAGAAACTAAATTTTTATTCATATTATTTCATCTATGGCATTTATAGCTTTTGCAATAATTATTAGAGACATTGAGTTCAGTGTTGAATAGTTCTATTGTTCATGTAATGACTCCAACATTTATTTTCTTATGTTGCTTAGTTTTTGATAGACCTCTATGCTCTTCCTTGATGTTGTTATGCAATCAATGGTCTGAACATTCAAGATATTGGAATATTGTGCCCACTTCTACCCCACAAGACAATGCATATATGTTTCTTTCACCCATTACATGTCAAATTGCATTCTCTGACAAAGTTAACATGCGAAAACCAAAGTGTCCATTATGAATACTTATTGCATTCCATGGGACCACATTTCTTTGAGGAGTTTTTTTGAACAATTCGCTTCCCTTGTATATGCTTCCATATTTTGCATATGTGCTTATGAGCACATTAACTATAACAGATTACAAAATTCCTTTATCCTTTATGCTTTCACCATAGCGAAAAAGCTCAAAGCAATTGTAGAGCTTAGGTTTAGAGAACACAGGCTTACAGAACACAAAAAAAAACACACACAAAGTATTAGATATGCATAGCAAGTGGCTTAACTCTATATTAAATGACCAAAGTACCCTGCCCATGTGTGGCCACCAAGCCATTGCAGCGCGTTCACCTCCAACCAGATGCCATTTAATGCATTTAATTTGCATTCATGCATTGTGCTTGCATTTTCCTGATATTTTAATGCATTTAATCTGCATTCATGGATTACGTACCTCTAGCCGCCAATTTTAAAACTATGCCTTTGCTTAAATTTATTTAATCAATTTATGCATTCGCATTTTCCCAAATTTTTAAGATGAAAATGATTTATAAAGCTACTCGGACGAATAGGAAAATAGATAGATGCTAATTTTCCAATATAAAAAATAGCTCTCCAAATTCAAACTATACAAAAAAATAAGTAATATGTTAAATGGCGAAATGTGATTGGGCGATGCTACCGGTTAAAAGCATTCCGGGCAAATGCATAAGCAAATTAAAAATGGGTTCACAAGAAACAACTTTTCATTCTGAATCCATATGCATTGTTGGATTAAAACTAGTGGCTGAAGATACATAATTCATTGATGCAAAATCAATGCATTGAATGGCATCTGACTAAAGGGGAGACTGTTTGGATTGCTATTTAGTCTTTCAATATATAACAAGGTTCAAGGACAAAACTCTCATTATCACACACATTGACATAATTTTGGTTCCAAAGCTCTCTTTATGGGACAGCTTTGAAGTAATAAAAAATACTCAAACTTTACAGGGCTCACATGCATGAAGTAAAATGGACAAGATGGTTTCTACATAATTCCTATCAAACGTAGATCAAACCTTCTCATTTCAACAAGAAATTTGAATAGATAATACTAAAATTAGTTTAAAATATGAATTTATAATCAAAGTATAAGAATTCCTTAGCTACAATTGTAGAGTTTAGGTTTACATTGTTCCAAACTTCTCATTATGGCATAGGTTAACAACACATTGGTTCTAAAGCTCTCTCTATGAGACAGCTCTACAGCAATTGAAGATATATAGTCTTTACAGGGCTCACATGCAGTCAATAGAATAGACAAAAGGGCTTCTACATAATCCCTTTCAAACCACATTTCATGGATCCACATTTATTCGACGACTTTTGTCAAACAATTCACTTGCCTTTTGTACGCTTCCATTTTTTGCATACGTGCCTATGAGGACAATAGCTATGACATTTCACAAAATTCTTCTATTTAGATGCTTCCATGCATCCTGCCCATAGGTACACATATACATGCATCCATGTGTACTACAATACATGCATCTATGTATACATGCACGCATGGATATATGTATCTATGCAAATTCATATGCAATCCATGGATATTTCCATACATGCATATTTAAGCATTTATGTATCCAACTATGCATGTATCTATCTATCCATGTAACTATGTTTCTATGTATTCTTCTACCTATAGATGCATCCACGCATATATGTATCTGTGCTTCTATGTGCGTATGTATACAAGCATCTATCCATATATGTGTCGATGTATCTATGGATACATGTATCTACGCATCTATGGATACCATGATGGATGTCCACATCGTGTATCTATGGATACATGTATCAAGTACCTCGTTTCTGGGTCTTGACTCTGTAGCAACAACATCTCCTGTGACTACACAGATCTGCAGAATAACATAAATGAAATGCTCAAAGTAATCACAATGCATCTCTAGTCACTTAAATCTATATTCCATGACAAATCCACATGCCATTTAATGCATTCACTTTGAAACACAAACAACAAAACAGATAAATACCAGTTTCCAAATTTAAAAAAAAAAAATTGAAACATCAACTTCTAGAATTAAATAGCAATATGCACAAAGTGATCATATTACCCTAACTAGATGACTATGAAGCACATGTTACTTGTGCGATCTAAAATCTAAAGATACTAAGATATACAATTGCTTATTGCCTCAAGCACTGAGTACACTCGATATGCACTTCCATTTGCATTTTCTTGATTTCATGATCTAAAAACTCAAGGATCTCAGCACCTTGTTGTGTATGACAAAGAGTAAGCAATGGGCCTTGAGCTTTTCTTCTATGTATCTATCTAGATAATCAGCCCTATGATGATTTTATAAAGCATAAACAATAACAAACTGGCAATTGCTCCACCCTATGATGAAAGAAATGATGACTTCATAGGCTTTTAATTCCATTCATTTACAGTTCCAGGCTTCAATATCTTTTCTTCCCATTTCAAATACATTTAATAATATACTTATATCCTTTCCTTGTATCACACCAATGCCTTCCATTCCTTTTTTCTTTACATCCACCGGCCTGATTCATATTTTATATCTTGCATTTAATTTTCTATGTACAGCTGAAAATTGATAAATTCATACCATTTCCACTCCATTCATTTTCAAATTCAGGTTTCCATTTCCATATACACCTATGCACAAGTATATGTTATCCAACATATTACCACACACATGGTTTTCTAGTGCTACTTTGTCAATTGCCTTTGATCAACAGTTCAAATGTACACAAGGATAATTGTAATTATTTCTTTGTTTTAATTAGTATGCACTTAAAGACTAATTAGTGTACTTAAAGACTAATTATGTCAACATGCATGATAATTACATGCACACATATATACATGCATACCTCTATGCATGGATGCATAGAAAGACTATGTTTCGTGGGATTTTTAAAGAGTTCACTTGCTTTCTCTATGCTTCCATATTTTCCATTTGTGCCTATGAGGACAATAACCACAATATTTGACAATACCCCTCTATCCTTTATGACAACACTTTCATTCCAAAGCTCTCTTTATGGGACAGCTATGCATTCCCTCCGAGACTTAGATGAAAGATTTGAATGGATAACACTTAAAATGATCTAAACTATGATTTTATAATCAAAGTATCCAAATGCATTACGGCAATGCGACACCCAACTTCCATTTAATATGTACAATGAAACTAAACAGAAGGAAAAATGCATTTCCTTCAAAGTTTATAAAGCAATTTCAACACATTCTCTAGCCATTGTCCAGAATATGGTTTTCTACTAGCATACTCCTTCAACCTTCTTTAGGTCTTACTACTATTTTCTTAATTGACTTTGATTAAAAGGTGTAAATGTGAAATGTGGCCAAGGATAATTATACTTATTTCTCTCTTTTAATTGTTATATATTCAAAGACTAATTAGAAATCCAAACAACCTCAGGTCTTTAGTCAGATGCCATTCAATGATTTTGCATCAATGAATTATGTACCTTCAATTATGCTTTCAAAGAATAAGTGGACAGTGTGTTGCTTTGAGCTTTTCCATTGTCATCAAAGCATAAAGGATAGAGGGATTTTGTTAAAAGCCATGGTTATTGTCCTCATAGGGATAAATGCAAACAATGGGAGCATACAGAAAATAGGTGAACTATTTGACAAAAATCGTCAAAGAAAAACTATTATATATGATTATTTGTTTATATATTCATTCATTTGTAGAAGAAAAAAATGGGAAACTAATACAACAATAGGTAGTTATAACCCACGAAAAGAATCAAACCTCGAACAATAGCAACATCCAAAAAATTGTGCTTTAAAGTACCTAATGCACTAGAGAATTTACCATAGCAAAATTCAAATTTTTATTTGCACAGAAATAAACAAAACAATGCAGTACAAACCTATTTTCTGCTAGCAAGCATTTAAATTCTGTCAGATGTCATGGTTATTGTTCTCATAGGTAGACATGTAAAATATGAAAGCATTTATAAGGCAAGTGAACTGTTTTACAAAACTCCTCAGGAGAATGTGCTTCTGGGGAATGCAATGAGTAATATGTCTCTTTTACTACATATCATTGTCTATCTATGTATCCTCAGATACAACCATCCATATATTGATTCATGTATATATGTGACTATGTATACATGCACCTGTTAGTATATGTATAGATGTTTCTATCCATACATGTAGACATTGGTATATGCATTTATGCATCTCTGAATACTATGCATGAATACATGTATGTATGCATATATGGATTCTATGCATGCCTACATCTGTATCATGTATGACAACAACATTTTCACCATACAAAAGAAAGAAAGATATGAACGAAATATCACAGTTATGCAGTCAAACAAAGGACTTTCTAGATAATTATACAATGATGCACACATTCATGCTCTCCAACATATTAACATGCACATGGTTTTCTACTGCTACTTTGTTATTTCGCCTTCATTGACAGCTAATATGTACAAAAGCATAATTGTATTTATTTATTTCTTTTTATTTTTGTCTATTTAAACACTAGTTAGCAGCTACCTAATTAGTTACATATCAGATCAAACAAGGGTAAATGACAAATATTGAACTAACTAGATTCACATGAGTTGAATGTCACCTAGTCCTATTAACTGATACGCTATGATTACTGTCACATTTTAGCATCTAGCAAGTCTCATGGCTCCAAACCTGGTATCATCTAAAAGCCACATAAATATTCAGTTTCCAACCCGATCGCATCATTCTATACTTACTATTAATTGTTTAATACAGCTACATGCAAACAGAAATCACAACTCATGTCATCCTTGTACACTTTTGCACAAATACATGCTCTCTAACATATTAACATGCACATGGTTTTCCATTGCTACTTTGTTAATTGGCTTTGATTTATAACTGAAATATGCACAATGATAATTATCATTATTTCTTTCTTTTAATTATTATGTATTTAAAGACTAATTAATAGCTACCTGATTAATTACATATGCATTTTTACAAGGGTAAATGAGCACTAGAAACTTGATAACAATGACATAGTTAACATGCCAGTATCAAGGTGTTCAGTCTAAATACTCATTGATTACAATATGCTAAACATATTTCAATTTTATATGGTTCCATATATGCATATATAAATATCTCTTTTTCTTCATCTCATTATGTATTTGTGTATCCATAGATGCAATTATGCATATATCGATTTATGCATATATCTCACCATCTCTTTATGCATCTATCTATATATGTATGGATGTATCTACGGCTACATGTATACATCAATTTATGCATATATGCACCTATGAATTGCATGCACACATCCATGTATATATGCATCTATCAATATCTTGCATGGATACATTTATATATGCATGTATGGACTCATGCACCTATGTATATGTCTTTGTCTCTACCCATTTGTAGATGCATATATGCATTTTTCTACACATCCATGTATCTGCACAACTCTCTATGTAACATATCTATCTCTCTTTGTATACATGTGTCTATGCATCCATCTATACATGTGTGCATGTACAACATGCACATATGTATTTGTGCACCTATGCTGGCCACCCATGCCCACCAAGCCATACTAGCACCTTCGCCACCAGGCAGATGCCATTTAATGCATTTGCTTCAATTATTTTGACCTCTCTATGTGTTCGCATTTTCCTGATATTTCAATGCATTTAATTTGCACTCATGGATTGTGTACCTCTACTTGCCAGTTTTATAAACTATGCCTTTCCTTAAATTTATTTAATCAATCTATGTGATCGCATTTCACTAATTTTCTATAACAATAATGATTTATAAAGCTATTCTGATAAATAGAAACAGATAAATGCTAATTTTCCAATATAAAAAAATCAAAAGTTGTATGTTGACATACAATCATGCATATTGTCCATACATGCATATATGCATATATGCCTTCATCCATATTTCCATGTCTATATGAATACATCCTTCCATGTAACATATGCATTTGTATCTATATGCAAATATGCATGGATCCATGTATACATGTATTCATTTCTCCATCTGTCAATTTAGTTCTATTTTCTGTGTATACATGTGTCTGTCGATGCATCCATGCATATATTTGTGAATAGCTCTGCGTATTTCTCTGTCCATGCATTTATTGTTTTCTAACGCATCACCATTTTCATTTTTTCGGTTTCATGACCTTCCATATTTATTGTTTTCATTTTGTGTTTTTTTACAAGTTTTTGGTAATGCTAATCCGTCTTGATGTATCTGTTTGCATTTCTACTAGAGACAGTCTAATCACTCCAATGGTTACATATAAGATGTTAGCTGCTCAAAAACAAAATGTACATATATTTACATATTTTAAATCTACATTAGCTTGGGTGATTTCTAAGACATTAGAATGGTGTTTATAGGAGCTTGTAGTTAGTTTATTATCATCATATTCTGAATTGTGTTCTTCTTGGAGACTTTTACAACTTCTCTCTTAAAAGTGACTTACTATTATCAAGTATTTGTAGTATATTTCTTACTGTATTGTTTTATATCCGCAATTTGATTCATTACAAGTGGTATTACAGAAGAATATTGGCACTATGAAGACAAGAAAAAATGATAAATGTTATCTTAGAGTTCATTTTAGGAAGTATATATCTCTCTAATTTGTTAAATATTTTATTGGTTTTCAAATATTTTTCAAGGTCATATTCAAGTTATTGCAATATAAATTCTAAGGTAATATCCTTAAATATCATTATATTTTTATATCTACTCTTCTCTTGTCACATTTTGAGGAAGCTCAAGGATCTCGACACCTTATTCAGTACCAAGGAGAGTGAGAAATGGGACATGAGTCTTTTTTCTATCTTTGTATTCACACACTCGGCCCTATGATGATTTTAAAAAGCATAGCCAATAACAAACTAGACATTCTTCCACCCTTTGTTGGAAGAAATGATCACTTCATACCCTATCGATTCCATTCATTTCCATTTCTACCCTTGCACGTCCTTTCTTTTGAAATCAAATACATTTCAAAATCCATTTATATGCTTTCCTTGGATAACACAAATCTGTTGCATTCCCTTTTTCATTCAATCCAGCACCCTCATTCAAATTTTTATTTCTTGCATTTAATTTTAAGCATATAACTAAAAAATGATAAACTCATAACATTTACATTCCATTCATTCTCATATCCACTCTTGCATATCCTTTCCTCCCATATCAAATACTTTTCATAACTTATTCATATACCTTACCTGCATCTCATCATTCTCTCAATTCCCTCTCTTTGTTGCACATGCATAACTCATTCTTCTTTTTTACCCTCACATATTTGTATCTATCTATACCTCAAATATACCTTCATCCATCACAACAAAACTCACACCATACCAAATAAAGAAAAAGATGAAGAAAATATCAAGGTTATGCAATTAAACACCGAGGGCTTCCAAAATAACTATCATAACATAGAGTTGTATTCAACATTTCTTTTCAAAATGTCTTTTCTAAATCTTGTTTATTATAGATCCCTAAAACTGCATATGATAGTTTCTTAAAGGATAAAATGTTTAATAAGATTTGACAAATATTTACATGTATCCATGCATTCAAATGCATCATTAGATACCCTTTATACACTTGTTCAAAAAACAATAATGTATATGTTTCAATTGCAAATTGTTTCTGACATTTCTAGCTTTATGCACATAGGCATATATAGATTCTTGTTTACGTACCAAATTACATGGACACATGTACACATCCATGCATGCACAAATGTTTACAGGAATCCATATATTTATGCATTCCTTCCATATATGCATTGGTGATAAGTAGTTCATTTTTCCTGTTTTCTTTCATTTACTACTGCAAATGCAAGTTGAGTCTCATTGTGCTTTGATGCATTTAGAATTCTTTGATTATAAATTTCTATTTCTAATCGATTTTAGTGTTTTCCATTCAAATTTCTCGTTTAGATGTCAAGGATTCCTTTCACTCTTCTATGCATTCTGAGCTCATGGATACATGTATACATGCATGCATGTATACATAGATGGCTCAAGCATTCTTACAAATCTTTAAGATTATTTACATTTAATAATTCAAACAAAAAAAAATACATTTTTGCTTCCTCAACAAGATCATAAAGGACATTTGTTACTACAAATGTATAAATATGCACATGTAGAAATACAAGTATTCATTGGTATATCTATCAAAAAGTCCACGTATTTATTATTTTCATAGTATATGCATAACAACTTCTACTTTGTTTTCTCTTTTGACTCTTGTATCCTTAAATATCATTATATATTTATATCTATTCTTCTCTTGCCGCATTTCGAGGAAGCTCAAGGATCTCGACACCTTGTACAGTACGAAGGAGAGTGAGAAATGGAACATGAGTCTTTTTTCTGTGTTTGTATTGAGACACTCAGCCCTATGATGATTTTTAAAAGCATAACCAATAACAAACTAGACATTCTTCCACCCTTTGTTGGAAGAAATGATCACTTCATACCCTATTGATTCCATTCATTTCCATTTCTACCCTTGCACATCCTTTCTTCTCAAATCAAATAAATATCAAAATCCATTTATATGCTTGCCTTGCATCACACCAATCTGTCGCATTCCATTTTTCATTCAATCTAGCTCCCTCATTCAATTTTTTATTTCTTGCATTTAATTTTAAGCATGTAATTCAAAAATGATAAATTCCTACCATTTACATTCCATTCATTCTCATATCTAGGGTCGCATATCCTTGCCTCCCATATCAAATACTTTTCATAAGGCATTCATATACCTTACTTGCATCTTATCATTCTCTCAATTCCCTCTCTTTTTTGCACTTACATAGCTCATTCTTCTTTATTACCCTTACATAGCTTTATCTATTTATAGCTCAAATATACCTTCATCCATCACAACAAAATTCACACCATACCAAATAGAGGAAAAAATGAAGAAAATATCAAGGTTATGTAATTAAACACTGAGGGATTTCAAAATAACTATAATAACATACAGTTGTATTCAAAAGTTCTTTTCAAAAAAAAATTTCTAAATCCTATTTATTACAGATAACTAAGAGCACGTATGACAGTTTCTTCGAGACTAGAATGTATCGTCAGATTTAACAAATATTTTCATGTATACATGCATTCAAATGCATCATTAGATATCCTTTATACACTTGTTAAAAAAAAATAATGTATTATTCTTTTGTTTCAATCATAAATGTTTTTTGTATATCTTTCAAATGCAAATTGTTTTTGACATTTCTAACTTTATGCACGCAGGAATATATAGATTCTTCTTTACATACCAAATAACATGGGCACATGTACACATCGTTGCATGCATAAATGTTTGCATTGATCCATATATTTATGCATTCCTTCGATATATGCATTGCTAATAAATAATTAATCTTTCCTATTTTCTTTCATTTAATACTGCATATGCAAATTGTTTCTGACATTTCTAACTCTATGCACGCAGGCATCTATAGATTCTTGTTTACATACCAAATTACATGGACACATGTACACATCCATGCATGTGTAAATGTTTACATGGATCCATATTTTTATGCTTCCCTTCGATATATGCATTCCTAATAAGTAGTTTCTTTCTCCTATTTTCTTTCATTTAACACTGCAAATGCAAGTTGAGTCTCATCGTGCTTTCAGACTCGTTCAAATCCCTTGGATGTTTTTCACTCTTGTGTGCATTATGTGCACATCCATTCATGTATACATGCATACATGTATACATAGATGCCTCAAGCATTGTTACAAATGTTTCTCTCTC
>VDFB02367320.1:0-25338 GCA_007258455.2 Sequoia sempervirens
CTACACAGTGCAAGGGAACTCAAATAGCATTACTAGTAAGCCCTTAGACTATACCCTTCTCCCAAGTGATACTCTCCCTCTTCCTTTCCCTTTGGAGGGCATGAAATCTAGCCTGCATGTCATGTCCACGATTTAAGGCTGGGTCGGCCAGCTTAATATTTTAAACAAATAAATAAATAAAATTATTAATAAATAATACTTAAATTATCAATTTTGACCAACTCATTTGAGTATTGGCACCTAAAATAATATTTAGAATTTTGGTTTATCTTGGCTGACCTCTTGGAAGGCACTAAATCGAATTTTTGAATTATATTTTCTTCTGGCCGACCTCTTCTATGTTGGCATCTATATTCAGTATTTATATGAGGTCGCTGCTCAATTTTGGATCATTCAACATTCGGTTTTTATTCCATTATGGAGCAGACCAATAGAAGGACGAAAACCCTTATGCTAGGAAGGTGAATTGGACGGAAACCCAATTCATTGATGGGAAGGCTTCATCACAGAGGCCTAATTGGATTTCAACAGCGATTTAGGAGCAAATTGTATATGCAGATCTGAGATAAGTTTAGTTGCAGCTCTTAGGGTTTGATATTTCATTCATTATTCACGTTGCAAGTACTTTCAAACTTATCTATACTGTGAAATCTGGTTTGTGCGGGTTGTCACACCCGTTTAGACATGTTGTGATCACATTCCATATTGCTACCAAGATCACATTCCGTATTGCTACTGTTTGGTAATGTTCATATTTTGCATTTGCTAGGCAAATTTGTCATATTCAAATCTAGGGCAGAGTTGTTACAGTTTGTTACACTCAGATTTAGAGCAAAATCATATTCAGTTCTATTGGACGAATTCATTGCTGAATCTCCTAGGTGAATTAGGGTCTTGTTGGCAAATTTTCTTTGGGAAAAGTTTACTTATCTTCCGCTTTACATCAGTCCCCAAAAGTGCAGAAACTTGGACTTACTATAATTTAACAACAATCATTGTGAGACAACTCATGTTGTGAATGCATATTTGGCTTTATTGATATTGTTATTGTTTCCATTTGATCCATGAATGAAGATGTTATTGTGAATGGTGAATGTGTATATATGTATTGTTTGTACTCATCTACATATTCAGATTTTGCATTGGAATATCAGAATTTGGGTTCAAGGCTAACAATGTGGTAAGATTTGAAGATATCCCGATTCAAGGATACTACAGGGGTATCAAAGCCTAAATCCTGCCAGCTTGCGGGTCTATTGATTTTGCGCATATAGATCAACATTGGAGGCAGAGGTTAAGAAAGGAAATGGTTGATCTGGAAGATTTCTTTAAGGCATACCTAAAAGGGAAAAAACAAATGTACCAGCTGATCACCCTGATGACGCAACAAATGCAGAATGCTCTTATAAATTCTACAAATAATAATCGGATTCCAAGTGGATCAGCACCTAGGCCCTTCCAGCCTACCTTTTTGCCTAAAGAAGAGGAGCCAAACTCAACAGCATATGACATTAATGCCTACATAGAAGACTACATCAATCTTGATCCAAGTATCAGAAAACATATTACTTTTGTCAACTATTATAGTTTAATGTCAAAGACAGGGTCAAAGAAAGGAAGAAGAAAGCAAGAGGAACAATCAAATCCAGTGCCCAAGATGAAGGAATCTGAAACATTGAAGGACACGTTAGAGCTAGAATCACAAAAGGAGGTACAAGAGGACACTATAATGAGGTATGATGATTCTGAGGTTGTGATTTTGAACAATAGTTTTTCATGATCAAGAGATAGAAGAGTATCATAAGGACGAGGAAGAATCTTGCCTTGTGGAGACACAAGAATTACTTGATGGTACTTCAAAGGAATGTTTGGAGGCCCAAGACAAAGAGGATTTGGTTGATTGCAAGAAACAAGGTTTCGAGGAGTACGTGAAGACTAAAGAAGACACCAAACCAATCATGTTGAGTCAATATCAAGGAGGTATGGTTTCATTTGATATTCCTTCATTTCCTTTGCATCATGGTTTGGATATATTCGAGACAAATGTTTCCCATTCATATGATGATGAGCTAAGAGGGTTGGATAAGATTGATTTGACATTGCGGGATAATATGGAGGATAAGGACTTCATAGCTATGAAGGATCATGTGGTCGAAGATTCTACTCATTGCTTTGATGGTGATCCCTCAATGGAGCATGACGATGACCAAGTTTCCGCACATGAAGACCATACTAGGGAGGAAACGGACTTGAAGAAACAAGTAGAGGAGGTACAAGATGATGAGATCCCACCATATTGGGATAGTGGTGGCACAGTGAGAGACAATAACCATTTCATTTTCAGCTCACATGGAGGGACGATAGCTTGGGATTTAGGCATTGTGTTCCACACTACATTATCTCACTATGCTTGGAACGCCAAGACAACGCAACAGCCGCATGGTGGATACATTTTGGGATTCACTTGGGATTCGGGAGTGAGCATGGAGTTTGGTATGATCCATGACAGGGGAGTTCAACAACCGCCTTGTGGATTCTTCATGAGGCTTTGGGATTCGGGGGTTGTTTGTTTAGAGATGCATAGATTGTTTCATCACTATGAGCAAAGCAATGTTTATATCAGAGTAGTGCAGCGGACTTCACTATTACAGGAATGGAGTGGAACCGAGTTCATCCATGAGTTTTGGTGGGATACCTCCCATGATGCTTCTTGGCATTGCTTGAGGACAAGCAATTTTTGGGACAGGAGGACTATCATGTCCCCGATTTAAGGCTGGGTCGACCAGCTTAATATTTTAAATAAATAAATAAATAACAATATATAAAATTTAAATTATTAATAAATAATACTTAAATTATCAATTATGGCCGACTCATTTGAGTATTGGCACCTAAAATAATATTTAGAATTTTGGTTTATCCTGGCTGACCTCTTGGAAGGCACTAAATCGAATATTTGAATTATATTTTCTTCTAGACGACCTCGTCTATGTTGGCATCTATATTCAGTATTTATATGAAGTCGTTGCTCAAATTTGGATCATTCAACATTCCGTTTTTATTCCATTATGGAGTAGACTAGCAGAAGGACGAAAACCCTTATGCTAGGAAGGTGAATTGGACGGAAACCCAATTCGTTGATGGGAAGGCTTCATCACGAAGGCCTAATTGGACTTCAACGGCGATTTAGGAGCAGATTGTATATGCAGATCTGAGATAAGTTTAGGTGCATTTCTTAGGGTTTGATATTTCATTCATTGTTCACGTTGCAAGTATCTATATTGTGAAATCTGGTTTGTGCGTGTTGTCACACCCATTTAGACATGTTATCACATTCCATATTGCTACTGTTTGGTAATGTTCATATTTTGCATCTGCTGGGCGAATTTGTCATCTTCAGATCTAGGGCAGAGTTGTTACAGTTTGTTACACTCAGATTTAGGGCAGAATCATATTCAGTTCTATTGGTCGAATTCATTGCTGAATCTCCTAGGTGAATTAGGGTCTTGCTGGCACATTTTCTTTGGGAAAAGTATACTTACCTTCCGCTTTACATCAGTCCCCAGAAGTGCAGAAACTAGGGCTTACTGTAATTTAACAGCAATCATTGTGAGACAACAACTCATGTTGTGAATGCATATTTGGCTTTATTGATATTGTTATTGTTTCCATTTGATCCATGAATGAAGATGTTATTGTGAATGGTGAATGTGTATATATCTGTTGTTTGTACTCGTCTGCATATTCAGATTTTGCATTGGAATATCAAAATTTGGGTTTGAGGCTAACATTGTGGTCAGATTTGAAGATATCCCAATTTGGGGATACTACACTGCATTTCACTTAAAGAAACATTCAAGTAGTTAGCCGTAACATATACATCATATTCATATCATTGCATAATTAATAATAATTCGTTAAAATGCAAAAGTCATCATATTGCATAAAATTTCAAAGTTTCATCATCACATAATCATCATTGTATTTGATGTAAAGTAAAAAGTAATTTGTAAATCAAAGGTGGGGTGTAACAAGAAGAGGTGTGCATAAAACATCCTGTCAAATTTTAGGACCAGAAAAAGCGGGATGGCAACCTCATACACATGCCTGTGATTAAATCTAATTCTAACCTGAAATATTTCGAGCCAAATTTTTGTTTTTCACAGATTACAAAGCAAGCAACCCTGCATAGGTTAGAGGAGAAACCAAAACGCGGGTGAAAGCAACTCTAACTATGGCTTCGGATGGCTTAGCATTGGTCGAGGATCTAAAACAACCTGAGGGCTGTAACTCTAACCATGGCGCCGAGGATGGCGAGCATTGGTCAGAGGGTCTTCTATTCTAAATGCTGGAAAGGGAACTCGACGTCAAGTATGTGCTACCCAATCCAATACGGAGTGAGGGGCGACCATATGACGGAGTGAATACAATAATAATGCTTGAAAGATAAATGCTGAGAAATGAAATCACTCAACACCCAGAATGTGCTTGCTACCCAGAATGGGAAGTAGCTACCATAGGGCGGAGGTAAATCTATTACAATAATTATTGAAGAAGAATGAGAATTACAACAGCAATAAAGCAATACTCAAAGAACAACTGGTCAGTACTACTGCCAGTTTACAACATATTATTGCCCGCAAATCAGAATATAAGATGCTCTTTCAATGGTGCATACAATAAGAATCCTTCTGCAAGGTTATGAAGAAATCTTGACACCAACCAAGATAGGAAGATGCAGATTACACAAACTGTCATATCAGATCTGCACTTTTTGTTACATAACCAGCAGCTTACAAATTCAAAGAATTGTTCGTAACTCCTTCAATTATGACCCGAATGAGGTGAAGTAAAATGCAATGCACTCTAATGCTTAAGGCGACCAAACTCAAACATTCACACAGACCCCAAATGCCCTAATTTAATTTGCACGGAAAACAAGACAGTACACAATGGTACGGCCCAGCTGAAAGGTTCGACCTTGCTTTAAAAATCCAATACACAACCAAAAAATCTGAAACTTAGAGAATATGTTCGCCCTTCACAGACAAAGAGAATGAGACGATACCCAGAAGGAATATTTTTGTATTTTTCAAGTTGTGAGCAAAAACATAAATCTGCTGTATTAAATGATGCAAAATGCTGAAACCCACTAATATGCAAAACAGATCTAATAATGCACAAGCTGAAACAATGCTCAAAACTAAATGCAAACTCACAAATCTATCTTAAATCACCACTAGTCGCTGTCTTTCAAGCGAGAAGCAATGCCCAAGCTAGGAGGCCTTCATTCCTCGAAGCAGTCCCAGAGCCAATCCGGCAGCATAACAATATATTTGTCCAAAGATGTCCCAAATGATGCACCAAGACTCCTCTTTATAATTCTTCAGTTGACTTCGCAAAAACCCTAAAATCAGCTTTTAGGTCAAAACCCAATCTCCTCAAGGATGGGCGCACTTTCTCTTAAAGTCTTAAGAAATGATATTTTAAATGAATATCAACTTTGATAATTACGCCCTTCAAACCTTGCTTTGACTTAGGAAATAATTAAAATAATCTCTTCAATGAGGGCGCCACCCTCAAAGACCACTTTTTAAAAACACATTAAGTCATTAAGTCTAAGCCAAGGGTCAACGTTCAATTATAATAATTAAAACGTGACTTTTTTTAATTAAATGACTTAACTTATCCTTTTGACAAGGCCCTGAAGTCAAAACTGAGCAAAACAACTGACCAACTGAAGCAGGGAGTCAACCGAGCTGAACACATCTGAAAGCTGCCAAAAATAGAATTTACTAAAAATAGTAAATTCCAAAAAGTGCTCTGAATGCTGAGATGAACATACCACTGCGAAGCTCTCTGAAAACCCAGAAAGAAACCGCCATTGAATCCATCATCTCTGAGCAATGACCTCCTCAAAATTAGGAAACCCTAATTTAACCTTCCGACTAGCCTTCGGGTTCCCAACGAAAAGGCCAACGGTCACTGGAACAATCATGTTTGAGAAGGGGACATTACAATCCGCCCTTCCCAAAATTGCTTGTCCTCAAGCAATACCACCACAACTCCAGTAATTTGAAGACTAATCCATACGCAACAAGTATGATCAAGTATGATCCCTGGTTCCCAAATGCGTCTCAGGAAAAACCCACCATGCTTCCGCTGCGCCACTCTGATCACATCAATGAAAATATCATGCCACATCTCATGACCACGATCCCCCGAATTAACAGTATCAACCATACTACTATCAATCACCATTCTAAGCAATAGGAAAGATAGACTATTCAAAACAAAATCGAACTCCTTCCCATACCTCCACATGGTAACAAACGGGACCATGACTGCAAGTGTGACCCCTACAAATCTTCTTACAAGGAAGGAAGCATTCCTTTGCAAGAGCTCATCAAACTCATACTCATGTCTTCGCATAAAGCTACCATGCCTCATCTGAATTATACTGGCACAACCATGAAGACTACAGGAAACAATCATAGTTCCAACACCATGAGTCTCCGAATGGTGAACCAAAGCATGTGAGCTACTGCTGTCATGAATCAATACTGAGAGTAAACTGTCAAAGTTTACACCATCAACCATCATAAGATGAATTTGGAGAGTAGGAAAAGTGTGAAGGAACAAATAATCGCTGTCGATCAAGGCTAGGATCAGCGTAATGCAATCTGATTCTTGAGTCCTACCCAAAGGAAAACAACAACACCACTCAAGATCCCAAGCGTGAGCATGTGAGATGACCATCGAGCTGCAAGGTGACACCTCCAAGGTGGCTGGAAAACACTCTAGATCCATCTCCATGAGAAAACTACCACCCCTTTGATCAGGAGTGATGAACCAACTCTCCTGAATGCAAGAAACGCAACATGTAGGGTGGCTGGTCTGCCTCAAACCAGCAAGCTCGAGTCTCAAAATCTGTCCTGGTCTTAGCCGGAAAACACATTCAAGAGCAACCAATTGCTCATTTCTCCAGCCCATGCTCAAAATCTCTCTCCAATCCATTTGTTGATGAACAAATGGAACCACCAAGAAGCTGCTAACGAAAAAGACGACACCAAAAAGTCTGAAAATTTGATTCTTGTTCCTCCATAATTTCTTCTTTCCACCAACTGTATGCTCCATCAACCTATGTTGAGAATTCCAAGCTTGAATTCCCAACTGAAAATAATCTCCAACACTCCGGCAAGGAAACATAGCACACCTCTGAGTGCTAATCAAAATCAAGTGCATACTTGTAAAATTGGCATTCCCTCTGATGAACCTTTGAAACCTATCCATGAAAACTTCAGGAACACTGAAGCATGAATCATAAGATGACTTCAAATTCAACTCCCAGAGCAGACTAGCATCCCTCAACCCAAGGAATGGGTTGACAAGAGTGCAATCACCACATTTTGGTCCCTTTTCCAAAGTGAAGACTGCATCCTCAATTCCCCTTAAGCATTCTTTACTACTCAACGTACGTGGTACATCGGCAACCCACTCAGCTTGATCGTGACGGATCAGCCTTGCCATTCTTTTGAATGACACTACTCGAGGATCTCCATTGGACATGCCTCTCAAAACTATCTTCTTCCCATCCGATTGGAACTTCAACTCCATAGTCTGCAGATTCAAAGAGATCTCTCCAAGAGATCGCAGCCATTGAATGCCTAGAACGGCATCAATATCCCCAATGTGAACTACATAGAAGTCATCCTTGACTTCGTAGTTGCCCAAATGCATGGTCATGTTAGATATTTTCTTGGTGCAAGAAATTCGGAACCCATCGGCAACCATGACCTTGAATCCTTCGAACTCCTCTGTTTGCAGCCCCTTCTTGGCTACCACAACTTCATCAATGAAGTTATGAGTTGCTCCAGTATCGATCAAAGCAACGATTCGCTGCCCTTTGATCATCCCACGCACCTTGAATGATTCGTTTCTTTGAAGACTAGAAAGTTGAGCTAAAACTCCACCACTTTCCTTCTTATCTCCGGACTCTTCTGGAGCTCTATCTTCCTCACTTCCTTCAAAATCAGATTGCTGGTCGGAAAAATCAGAACTACTTTCTCCCGCAGAATAGTACTCAATCTGATTGAACCTAACCCCTTTTGGACAAACATGGTCTTGAGACCATTTTTCCTGACACCGGAAACACAACCCTTTTCTTCTGAGTTCATTCAGGGTTTCTTGATCCAACCTGGTGACATGGGGATTGCGATTCTTGAACTCCTTGTTCTGAGGTCTCAAATGATTTTTATGCTGAGGCCTTTTTTCTTTATCCCTTTTCTGAAAAGGGGAGTTTGACTGAAATTTTGCCTTAGGAGCAGCCCACTCCATGTTTCTTGCCTTTTTCATGGCCTCTTGCAGTGTTGGTGGATCAAAGGCTTTAATCCAACCTTTGAGTGGTTCTGTCAAACCCTCACTGAAAAGAATCACCAACCTTCGCTCCGTGATTCCAGTCACCATGACTGAAAGTCTCTGAAACTCCGCAATGTAGGCATCCACTGTGCCATACTGTCTCAATTGAGCAAGCTCTCTGAAATGGATCTCAGGATCTTTTTTCTCAAACCTTTCGATGAGCCTAGTGGTGAACTCATCATATGTTGTGATAGACCGATGGCCTAGAGTGACGAGGCCATGGTACCACCACTCGTGCGCCACCCCATCAAGGTGTAGCGTAGCGAACTTGATCGCTTCTTCTTCCGCCATTGGTCTGAGAGCTAGATAGTTATCCAGCTTTTGAATCCAAGCTCGGGCTGAACTTGTATCACTCCCATCAAAATGAGGAAGTATAACTTTGTTGACAGCTTGGTACAAGTCTCCTTGATTTGATGGTCTTCTTTGATCAAAGTTCTTCCTTGCCCTTTGTTCTTCCTCTTATGATCCATGAAATCATTGAAGGACATGTCCATCCTGATGTCGACAGGTAGAGAGTCATACTCTGTACGGCCAACCCTCAACTGCTCCACCCATGAAGCATTCTCTTCAGGTTCTGGCTGATTGACTACAGGAACTAAAAAAGTGGGCTTGAATGGTCTGGAAGAGATGTAAGTGTTGTTTGACACTGTCCGGGCTGCATGCTCATCATGCTGGTTGGAAGCACTATGCTCCCCTCTGTGGCCTGAGTTGTTTTGTGGAACATTATTCTGTCCCATTCTCCCCATCATGAAAGATACCATGTCCATCAAGGCATCCATCTTTTTTCCAAAATCCTTCCCGGGACTCGTAGATCTCTCTCCTCCTTTTCCACTGTCATCTCTGTTGCCAGAACTTCTTTCACCGCCACCAAGAATCCTTTCATTTCTTTCATTATCCCCCATTTCTGTTTCTTGTGAAGGCTCCCAATTCGCCCTCAAAATCTCTGAAGCTGTTTGACCTTCTGGAGGTTGATACAACTGTGTCTGAACTGTATCCCTCTTGTATACTCTTGCCAAATACCTCTGTTCTCTGTCACTCATAGAAGGCTGATTTCACAGGATGGCAGGATGCGTGGCTCTGATACCACTGAAATATTCCGAGCCAAATTTTTTCGTTTTTTCAATTAACAGATTACAAAGCAGTGCACCCGTTAAGGTTAGAGGAGAAAACCAAAACGTGCAAGAAAGCAACTCTAACCAGAATGGCGCCGATGATGGCGAGCATTGGTCAGAGGATCTAAATCAAACTGCTTATGCTGTAACTCTAACCAGTATGGCGCCGATGATGGCGAGCATTGGTCAGAGGGTCTTCTATTCTAAATGCTGGAAAGGGAACTCGACGTCAAGTATGTGCTACCCAATCCAATGCGGAGTGAGGGGCGACCATATGACGGAGTGAATACAATAATAATGCTTGAAAGATAAATGCTGAGAAATGAAATCACTCAACACCCAGAATGTGCTTGCTACCCAGAATGGGAAGTAGCTACCATAGGGCGGAGGTAAATCTATTACAATAATTATTGAAGAAGAATGAGAATTACAACAGCAATAAAGCAATACTCAAAGAACAACTGGTCAGTACTACTGCCAGTTTACAACATATTATTGCCTGCAAATCAGAATATAAGATGCTCTTTCAATGGTGCATACAATAAGAATCCTTCTGCAAGGTTATAAAGAAATCTTGACACCAACCAAGATAGGAAGATGCAGATTACACAAACTGTCATATCAGATCTGCACTTTTTGTTACATAACCAGCAGCTTACAAATTCAAAGAATTGTTCGTAACTCCTTCAATTATGACCCGAATGAGGTGAAGTAAAATGCAATGCACTCTAATGCTTAAGGCGACCAAACTCAAACATTCACACAGACCCCAAATGCCCTAATTTAATTTGCACGGAAAACAAGACAGTACACAATGGTACGGCCCAGCTGAAAGGTTCGACCTTGCTTTAAAAATCCAATACACAACCAAAAAATCTGAAACTTAGAGAATATGTTCGCCCTTCACAGACAAAGAGAATGAGACGATACCCAGAAGGAATATTTTTGTATTTTTCAAGTTGTGAGCAAAAACATAAATCTGCTGTATTAAATGATGCAAAATGCTGAAACCCACTAATATGCAAAACAGATCTAATAATGCACAAGCTGAAACAAAGCTCAAAACTAAATGCAAACTCACAAATCTATCTTAAATCACCACTAGTCGCTGTCTTTCAAGCGAGAAGCAATGCCCAAGCTAGGAGGCCTTCATTCCTCGAAGCAGTCCCAGAGCCAATCCGGCAGCATAACAATATATTTGTCCAAAGATGTCCCAAATGATGCACCAAGACTCCTCTTTATAATTCTTCAGTTGACTTCGCAAAAACCCTAAAATCAGCTTTTAGGTCAAAACCCAATCTCCTCAAGGATGGGCGCACTTTCTCTTCAAGTCTTAAGAAATGATATTTTAAATGAATATCAACTTTGATAATTACGCCCTTCAAACCTTGCTTTGACTTAGGAAATAATTAAAATAATCTCTTCAATGAGGGCGCCACCCTCAAAGACCACTTTTTAAAAACACATTAAGTCATTAAGTCTAAGCCAAGGGTCAACGTTCAATTATAATAATTAAAACGTGACTTTTTTTTAATTAAATGACTTAACTTATCCTTTTGACAAGGCCCTGAAGTCAAAACTGAGCAAAACAACTGACCAACTGAAGCAGGGAGTCAACCGAGCTGAACACATCTGGAAAGCTGCCAAAAATAGAATTTACTAAAAATAGTAAATTCCAAAAAGTGCTCTGAATGCTGAGATGAACATACCACTGCGAAGCTCTCTGAAAACCCAGAAAGAAACCGCCATTGAATCCATCATCTCTGAGCAATGACCTCCTCAAAATTAGGAAACCCTAATTTAACCTTCCGACTAGCCTTCGGGTTCCCAACGAAAAGGCCAACGGTCACTGGAACAATCAGGTTTGAGAAGGGGACATTACAGAACCTGTTATATGTATGTTTCTGATGGTACATGCAACTCATTGTATACTTTCTTTGTTTCCAAAATCAACCTGCTTATGGAGGTAGAAAGTGTTATGGCCTTGGTCAGACCTAAGACCTACTCATCATTAAACTGTCTTAAAGAACACCTAGGAAAGTCTACAAAACATGCTCCAAAAGAGCACCTGACAGACCCAGTGACAGCATTAACACCATTATCCTCCATCAATGGCATCATTATGATTTTCTAGGGTGTCATCAATAGTTAAAAAGAAAAACATTTTTCTTGATTTTTCACATTGGCTTATTTGATTCATTAGCATGCTGATTGGGTTGAGTTGACTAAAAATTAATCATCGTGCTTGCTGGGCCAACCTGTCAGCAAACGCTGGAATCTGGAGGAGATTTTGCAAGAAAAGGAAGTGGTTATAGTCGCAGCTAAAGTAGCCCCTATAATAGCAGAAAAGCGAGATGGGATTGACTCCAATGAAGTATTGAAGGCAATGCAGAAAGGGAATGTTAAAAAGAGAGGGAATCTCTGTTTGTATGTTGCAGTTGTGGGAGAGATTAAGGCTGATTTAAGAGCTAATAAGGTGCTGGATATTGAAAAAGGTTAAATGGTGAAGAAATAGGGGTTTAGGAGAGTCAAAACAGCTGAAAAGATGTTGATCCTGGAGTTGGATGAAGAGGTGATAGAAGAGATGGAGCATTACATGGACATGCTGCTAATAGACAGATACCATCAAATATGTCACTCAGCTAGATGGAAGTGAGCAAACAACGGCAGAGGCTGATAGCCAAATGGCTAAGGCTTTTGATATTGATAACAAAACAAATTATAGGGCTTCTTTACATATGACAAGCAATTTTTTGATTCTCCAAATCGCGCAAGGTGGAAGAGAAGAGCATATTAATGCTTAACACCCTAAGGCCCAAGATGGCTTGAGATGTCGATTGGCTTCTCAAAAAAGCTCTATTTATAGATCCTAAATGACTTGGAGATCTGGTAACACCGAATCTTACCTATGCTACCAGGTGAACTGGTTACCTATTTTTATTAAAGCTAAGGAGGAATATCGAGCCAAAATCGTTGACAGTGTCAGTCCTGTGCTTTGTTACAAATGAACTTATTTATAGTGGTTTACATAAAGGGTCCACCATGTCTTCACACATAATTACATTTGTACAATATGCTGTCCTCCACATTGTTGCAATGTCAACCATTGTCCCATTAGAGGATTCTCCATCGACCAATGTCAGGAAGAAGATGGATGCGAGGTATATTGAAAACATCATCAAATTGGAGTACATAATGATATTTGTAAGAATGTTTAATTTTCTTTGCAACAAACTGGCCGGTTTGGGGATGGTACCATTCTCCAAGTATCTGAGTAGCATGATGTTGTATGACCTTTTTAAGCTGACTGGATGGAAAATGGATTGTTAGGTATGTTTTAGAATTTTTTTGTTTTTTTGTTTTTTTCTGATTTTAATAATAAATTTATAACTGTTTTGTCCCTTTCTCACCTTTTGTTGTTGTAAATCCCCCTCAACTAAGCATAACTGGTATCGTAATGCATGATGCCTGGTTGTAGCTGTTTCCTTATTCATTTACTTGTGTACCCTAAATTGATTGGTGTCCCCATTCCCATCCCAGTACCTGTACCTTGATGTCTCCTAGTAACTTGAGAGTTCTCTTCCACAAAGTTGTCTTTTTTGGAGGCACTGAAATGCACTGATTGGCTGAGAACATGTAATAAATAGCAGGAAACGTTTCAAGTTGATAAAATTTGTGCCATTTTTTTATGTATTTAGGGGTAATTAGTTTTGGAAATGGTTTTTGAAATAGAAGTAGCAGGTTCACCAAGCCCAAATTAAGGCCTTTGAAACCACACAAACCTTCATGGCACACCATTTTCACAATTTTATCACTTAAGGGCAAAATTAGGTATTTGGCACTCTTTTGTTTATAAAAATATTTTAAAATATTTTTTTTGATTTTAATAATAAATTTATAACTGTTTTGTCTCTTGCTCACATTTTGTTGTTGTAAAGCCCCCTCAACTAAGCCTAACTGGTATCGTAATGCATGATGCCTGGTTGTAGCTATTTCCTTATTCATTTATTTGTGCACCCTAATTTGATTGGTGTCCCCATTCCCATCCCAGTAGCTGTACCTTGAAGTCTCCTAATAACTATGTTTGAGAGTTCTCTTCCACAAAGTTATCTTTTTTAGAGGCACTGGAATGCACTGATTATATGTGAACATGTAATAAATAGCAGGACACTTTTCAACTTGTTCATAAAATTTCTGCTATTTTTTAATGTATTTTGGGGTAGTTCGGTTTTGGAAATGGTTTTTGAAATAGAAGTAGCAGGTGAATGGAGTATCCTGCAACTTAGCTTGAATTCAATCTATCAAAGTGTCAGGTTTGAGATTAACTGGTTACCATGGTGCTTTGCAGTATCATATTTTAATATTTTATTCTTTGACTTTGTCTTGTGAAGGTCTGAATAAGCCATTCTGTTGGTCCTAGATACTTTGCATTTACCTATTGATTCTTAATCTCTCCTGATGTTTTAAATTAAATCTCTTCCTGCCTTCCCTATCCACTTAGCATCCTCTCTTTATTGTAATGCTTTTCTTCAATTTGTGGTCGCCTTTTTTCTTTTCTTTGTTCCTTCACATTTTGTCTTGCATTTAAGTTTTATTGGCTGTAAATGTAGAACTTCCATGCTTTCACCTTTACTTTAAAATAGTTTGATGAATTTCAACAGCGTCAGGCTACTGCTTTTATATAATCAAACGTTTATTATGCATTTTGCAATTCTGGTATTGTGCTATCTTTGTATGGCCATATTCATTTTGAATTTGGTTGTTGGAGGAATATGTATTTGAAGTTGAACTCCCACTTGCAAAGTATATACACGGACTATTTAAATTTATAAAACCTCAAGACTTTTGCTAATCCTTTTCCCACTGTTGCAAGTTACACAATATCTATAAATTATATAGAGTTATATTGATGAGATGGGAAACTTGGTTGTATTGCATTATTTATTATGACTAATCCTTGCAGACTTCTTACACCAGCAATGAAATGAATGTGAAATGCTAGAAGATTGCACAATGTTGTTTGTGTTGATTGGCCACAGTTTTCTCGTTTTTGTTACAATATTTAGTATTCTTTCATTGTTATATATTCTGCAGACTTTTTGGCTGTCAATGTAAGGTCATCTTAAACTATTTGCAAGTCGTGTTTATAGTGTGATTCAAGTGACTTGAAACTTGCTTATATTTACATGCTCTCATTTTGTTGATAATACTTTTATTTCAGGTGTACCAGTACCTCATATCAGGTATTTCACAGCATGATAATGGTTGTTCTTACGAGAGTAATACAGAAGAAGCATCTAGAGGAAGTCCAATATCCCTACACAGTCTCCATGCATTTATAGGAGGAGAGCCCCCGTTTACAAATTACACACCTGGTTTCACTGGGACACTTGATTATATTTTATTCTCAAGTCCTAATCATGTGCGACCTATCAGAGTTCTCAAATTGCCGTCAGATGAATCACCTGACATACAAGGTGGATTACCAAATGAAAATCATCCCAGTGATCACTTGCCCATTGGGGCAGATTTTGAAATTCACTGAGACAAGATTGATAAACAGCGAATTTTTCTTCCTTGATGTTGCTCTTTACTGCTTTCTTCCTTTTATAGAAAATACATTGTTCTTTCGGTCTTCCATCACATTTCTCTTGTTTCGAGCTCAACTACGGACATTGCAAACCAGAAGCATGGATGACATGAGCAAGAGCATGGGTTTGGTTGTGGGAACAACACTATCACTCAAAGTGTGGTTTCTTCCTTCAATCCCTTAACTCATTATGTATATTTGGGTTAGATTATCCAATCTCTTTTCAATTTTGGGAAGTTTCTATTTTTGAATCTATTGGCAATGCTCTTAAATCATTTTTTATAGGGAAATCTTTCATTGACAAACTTCAGTCATGCTATTTTTGTTCACATTCTTGGGGATATTGACACTTCTAAGAATTTTCCAAAGGATATTGTTTTGCTTGTTGAGGAAAGACTATGGACTAAGACACTCGACTACAAGGGTCTTCCCTCTCATTGCAAGAGATGCTATGTTATTGGACACCTTGCTTCAAATTACCCAAGCTCTCATTGGAAGAGGGGTGAGGTGACTTGGTGAAGGAATGCTCTTTGTGAGCATTTGAGACTCGATGATTTTGATTTTGGGGATGATGAGGGTTGTAGAGATTTTAGAGATTTCTCTTGTTGGGTCATCTTCTAAAGGCCCAATTTTGGTTGCTCTACCTTAGTAACCTTTAATGTCTAAGTGTTGAGGCTATAGATCATGCTATGTTGGAAAGTGTTGCCTTTAATACCTCTTTCAACTCTTGTGAGGGCATAGTGTGGGTCTTTTGTTGTGGCTAGCCCTCATTTTTTCTCTCATTCTGAGCCTTTTGAGGATGATGATTCGTGGAAGATTGTTTAAAAAAGAAAGAGAGGTCTTCCTAAACATGCTTATGTCTCCCACACCCTAGTCAAGGGTGCTCAAAATGATAGAAAGGGATCAGGGGTTGTGTATGTTCCTAGTTTGTTTTGTTGGTAGCTCGACTTAAAAAGTGTAAAAGGCATAAGTTCCCTTCAAAACCTAGTCTTTGTTGGGAAGTGATTTAGTTGCAATTTTGTGGTTATCTAGCTTTCTGTTAGGTGGCGTTTCTATGTCGTTAGTTTATTGTTTTTGGTTAGTTGGACATGTTTTTCCTTTCCTTAGAACAATTGTGTAAAGGGTCAAGACCTTTGTTCTCCTACTTATTTAATAAAAAATGTTACATAAATTTAAGGAGGGTTAGTTGAAATTTAATTCAATGTATATTATTTAATATTAATATTATATTGATGATATTATTATGATTGTTGGGTCATAAGGGGTGGATTGTTATGGTATGGCATGTTAAAAAAACTTCCTTACTTAAATTTGACACCCATTTACATGTTAAACTATTAAATATTTAATAACAAACATATTGTCAATGATGTCTTATTACATTAAAAACAATTAATAAGTGGAACAAAATGTAACTCTTCAAACTAAATTGTCTAAATAAAATATTTCTTAAATAAATATTAAAACAAATAGTATTTGTCTTTTCTTATCTATCTATTTACTTATTTATGTGTACATCTATTTAGTAATTTAAATAGATATTAAAATTGATGTTCATTTAAGAAAAAAAATAAAAAATTGTTAGTATAAGTATTTTTTTCATTTTTGAAAACTTTGAGCATAATTTTTATAAGTTCGTTTACTATGGAAAAATAAAATAATTTTTAATTGAAATTGATGTTTAAATAATTTTCTTATCTATTGCTTACCTCCTTATATTAATTTAAATTAATTAAAGGAATGCCTACAATTGTATAAATTTAAATATAAATCAATTCATAAAAACTTCAAACAATAAAATAGTTTATAATAATAATAATATGTATAACTTACACTAGCATAGTTATCTTAAATATATCTAACTAAAAATATCAAAATAGATATATTTAAGATATTTATACTAATTTTAATATAATTTATGTAAATTTATATATTAAAAATGATACACCATCTAAGTTTTTTCTTTCATTTAAAGAGTATTAATTTAAAATATTTAACTAGTATAGAAAAATACTGATTTCATGAGATAAAGCTTTATGGAAAAGTTGTGTAGTTGTTTATTATTATTTTTATATAATTTTTTTTTATCTTATCATCACAATCATTATGAAAATCATATGTTATTTAAAAATAAGTCTATCAATACATATAAACTAGTGAGAATGACCATTTTAAACTTGTTATAATATATAATAAGTGTGCTTAAATTATTCCCTCCAATAAATGAATGACTTATCAAAGTTAGTTAAATTAAAATAATTGAAAAAAAATGGTGCTATTAAAAATAAAATTATTAGTAAAAATTAATACTCTAGACATGGTGGTGAGCAAGAAAATAGTGGTGAGAGGATTTTTTCGTAAGTTGAATGTGATGTAGGTTTAGAAGTTGCAAATGAGTACAAGGACAAAGAGGAAACTAAGGACAAATGGAATGGGCATTTTAACAATGTTGAGGAAAAATGCTTAGCTCTATGGTTTGAGGCTCATTTGAAAGCTTTAGAGGCATGTTCGAGGGTTGCTAGGAAGGTTGGCTCCTCTATTGCTAAGGGTTCATGTTTGGTTGTTGTTGGGTTGTGTCTCCTAACGACATTGGCTTTTGTAGCAAATATTGAAATGTGAGTTTCTTTCCCTTCTCTAGTGTGCAAGGTTTAGAGGGTGGATGTCATTGACAAAGTGGCAAGTGGGTGAAATGTTGGTTTAGGGGGTGTGGAGAGTGAAGCCCCAAGATTATGTTGAAGACAGTGAACCATTAATGCTACCATGTACTCCCACGAGGGATGTTAGTAAAGTTGCTATTTCTATTTCCCACACTTCCCATAGGGCTAAGTCTACTCAATTAAATGTGCAAGGGCCTAGTGGATCATTTGCTTAATGTATGGAGGGTGAAAGGGATGGGCATGGTAAGTCCTTTATAGAGCTTCAAGATTTTGTAGTTACTATTGGTATAGATTTTGATTTGCCTACTAAGAAATCTTGGGTGGAAGTTATTAAATGTATTTCTTGTTCCAATATTGCCCTATCCTCTTCTTTATGTATGGGTGGGGAAGGCTTGAGTGTTTCCCTAAGGATTCTTGATTCAATAATTGCCAGGGATTCCTCCAAACTAGAGAGTTTTCTCTCATAGAGAATCTTTTAGGAGCCAAAATGTTTTTAAAAAAATGGGCAATAAGAAAATCAAAATGTGTGGCCATATTGTAATTGCAATTATGAGGAATGACTTGCTTTTCATCTCCTTAAACCATGAATATTTTGTCCAAATCCTCTTGGATGGTTTGTGGTTTTTGGGTAAGTCAAGGCTATTCCTTATAAAATGGAAATTGAATTTTAATCCTAAGGAATGCATCGAGGTCCTTGTTTGGGTGAGGCTCCTACACTTGCCATTGGAATATGAGGAGGATGAAGTTTTGAATGACATTACTAACTCTCTCGATCTACTCATAGTTATTGATGTGATAACCAAATCAAGGAAACACCTATTGTTTTCCAAATTTTGTGTACATGTAGTTGTGGATATGGTGCTTCCTTCTTCTATTATGTCATACTTTAAATGTGGTTTGTGGGTACAACATATTGATTATGAAGATTCTATAGTGTTGTGCCAAAATATGCCACAAAGCTAGCCACTCTACTATTGTTTGCCTAAACATTAGGAGGAAGGAATACTCCTAAAGGGGGAAAAATATTGGGCCCTTCTCAATCTTTAGAGGTATCACCCTTGGTGAATGATGACATTGAGGGTACTTATCTCTGGTGATAATTATGTTTCATTCTCATAGCCCCTTGGTTTTGATGGGAGTGGTTTGAAGGAGGATAGTTAGGAGCATAATCTATTAATGAGGGCTTGGATTTAGACACTACATCCTTGTACCATTTATAGTGCCCTCCGTTTTGGTCGTCGTTGATGTCAAGTAAGTTGTTGTTGGTAATGTCATGATTTTATTATTTAATTTAATTTTAAGGTAATGAGATAACACTAATAATATGCTTGGATTTGATTAATAAAGTTAATTTAATTATAAGGTTACTTGTTTTATTTGGAATTAAATAAAGAATTAGATTGAATAATAAACATTAATTGAATTATCTTTGGGAGTTAGTTATTTAAAGTAATCGGATTAGATGAGGAAAGATAATTATCTTTTAATGATTAAATTCAATTAATAAATTTAAAAGTGAGAAAATATTAGAGAGGATTAAATATTAAAATTGTACTTAAGTTTAAATAAATTAAGGTGAAAATATTTATTAAAATAAATATATTTTATTAAAACTAAAAGAAAGATTAAATTATTAAATATTTATTAAATATTTAATAGTTGATCTATTTGGTTCATATATTAAAGAGTCAATTATAAAATAATGAATAGGGGTAGTGGCTGGCTTACAATCGTAACTGATGGAAGTGCAACGGTCTACTGATGGGAGTGTAAAAGACACCATCAAAGAAATTATAATAAGTGATAGAAGTCGAATGGTTCCCGAAGGGGAGTGGAAAAGACACCATGAAACAAATTATAAACAAGAATTATTTTGGAGGATAGGGGGAGGGAAGCTTGGAATCGGGCGGACAGTGTAAACTTGGTGGTCATCATCACTATGAAGTTTGTAACTCATGGGAATTCGATTAAGGTCAGATCTTAACTTTATTCTCTTGCACCTTTTGAAGCCTTCATAGTATTCTTACCTTTGTCGTGACTTGGAGTAGCCGATTTCCATTGACTGTGATTTCATACATGGAATGATTCTATCTTATATCGATGTCTATATTTTGTTATGTGTCTCAGATGTTCATCAGTAATTTCGTGTTCTTGAAGATTTGTGTGTTAAAAATTGATGAATCTGCCTTGCCCTCGAAATTCTTAACAGTTCGAGTGATGGGTATTTGATTTACTTGTGAAACTATCAACCCTTATTACTGATTTTAGCTTAATGTCCATACATTATTCTTGCCTTAAGGGAAGTTCTTGATTCCAGTTATTACCTTATTAAGTTTCATGCAATTAAAGCTTTGAATTTGTCGACGCTTCGTGATTTTTCTCGCACCTGCTAATCGAATCTTATTTGAAAGTTTTCTAAATTCTGCCATGATATAGCATTTGTGCGTATCCTGTAGTCATAACATTCGTCTCTAGCATTCTGGAAAATAGATCGCTATCTAGAATAAGTTTTAAAGTTTGAATAATCTCCTTGATTTTGTTAACAATCCACCATAACTGCAACACTTGAAAACAAAATATTGTCACAGTATAAATAACCTCCCTGAATCCTCAGCAATCTGCTCAGCCGTGCACTTGAACTTAATAGGAAGTTTATAGATTTAAATAAAAGAAAGCTGCTTGATTAAATTGACAATTATAAAAGGGAGTGCATCTAGTAAAGAAACTAGTCTCACTGATTTTGTGGTTAAGGTTGGTAGTAGTATTCAAAGCTCTTTGGAGTGTTATAACTTCAAACTACCTTGATTCAATTGGTTTCGTTTTTTATCAATGATTTCTAGTTGTTGGTCCCTTTAGAGAGGTCTTGTAGGTGTTTTTTATAGTTTATAGCCTTAGCATTGTTTGATCATTGTTGTTGTTTGTATGTTGGGTGCTAGGCTTCAATGTTGTATCTATTATGGTATTTGTCAAAGGTTGAGGGCCCTTTTAGAACCCCCTTTTTAACCTTAATAAATAAAAATCTCTAGACACTGCTAACAATTAAGAAATTATGCAATAGAACAATGTTGATTTACTAGAATAGTTTGAAATCAAATATTTTAAGCTAAACATTAATTTATTAAAGGTAAGCTTGGAATCACATAGCAATGACATGAAAAGACAATATTATACTTACAATGAAATTTAGTCTATTGTCCACTCTAATTTAGATATGAGTGATTTATGAGGTACAATCACATGATTAAGACTAAGTTTTGACCTAATGCTACGGAATAAGGTGTCAAGGTCATGATTGGTCAAAACATGATAGAAATAAGCAAAAATTTAGGAGATCATTCGATAGAGAAATGGTTTTCAAGATAATGAATAGTACTAATCATTCTAAGCTTATGGCATATGGATCAAAGCAAGTTTAGAGATGTTAACCACATATAATCTAGGTTGTAATTGGTCTTGTTATAATATTATGCAAAGAAGAGAACATTGATGATCGCTTATCATAATAAAAAATTCTAGTGAATAGAAACTATTGACTAACCCAGATTGAGTAGAGTTTATGACCATTTAAAATATTTCTAACCTTAACCCTTACTCTAGATCTATCTCTATCCATAACCCTAACCCTAATTCTAAAACTAACACTAATTGTAATTGTAATCCTAACCATTAATCTAAATCTAACATCTAAATCTAACTCGAACATTAATTGTAACTTTAACTCTAACCCTAACTCTAACTCAAACCCTAAAACTCACAATAATTCTAATCCCAACCCTAAAACTAATAATATTTATGATTGTAGTTCTCTAACCCTAACCACACTACTAATATTATTTCCAAGCCTAACTATCTCTGTTCTAGCCTAATCTAACCTAGCCCTAAAACTAACACTATTAATTCCAGCTCTAGCTCTAATCATAACCTTAACCCACTAACACTATTTCTAGCCTAACCATAACTCTAAATCTATGCTAGCCCTAGCCTAATGGTAACCTTAATTTTGAAACTGCTAATTATAATTGTAACCCTAATTGTAGCCTTAACCATAAGCTTAAACCTAGAATTTAACTCATTAGTTATAATTGTGAAAATCCTAACCATAGACCACAAATCTAACTCTTAACATTAATTGTATGTAACCCTAACCTTAATAATCTAATAATTATAACCCCCAACACTAACAAATATGTCTCAACCTAACCCCCAACACACAATAATTTTCTTTGGCCTAACTCTAGGTTTTTAGCCGGTAACCTAGAACCCTAATCTTGAATTCTCAAATTGACACTAATTCTAATTGTAACCTAACCTAGCCCTGGACTGATTATAAAGGCTAAATGGGTAAAAACTGAAGTTGAATTTTGAAGGAATTTAGGAAAAAAGTTTGCTTGGCATTATGCATTTTAGACGTTAATGCGGCGTTCTGGATCGGTGCAAGCACGGATCAAACGCATTATAGTTCAGGCTTCAGTCGCATGAGCCTAAAGCATCGCATTTTTTTGAAAGTATTTTATTTTTTTTAAATAAAGCAAGCTATAATTCAAATTTTTCACCATTCTAATCTGCATTATGCGAGAGGAAAGAGCAGGCGTCGCCGTATTATAAAAGGCCTTAAGTGGAACAAATTTTGATTGCCACCTCCTCCCATCGACACTAGCGACCTCGTCGACCTCCAGGTTAGTTGAATTCTTCATTTTTTTTGCTTTATATCTTTTTTTTTGTTTTTTAATTAGTATTCAATTTTTGTTTGTTTAGTGTGTTTTAGTTCAATGTTTTATAGTTTTTAATTACATTTAAAAAACTAAAAACATCAATGAAACAAACAAATTTAAATTTTAAATTGAAAACCATAAAAAATAAACCTAAATTGAACACATTTAAAACTTAGAAATTTCAAAACCCTAGAAACCCTAGGTTACAAAATTTACATAGGTCCCTAAAAACTAATTTACATAGGTTAATCCTTGGACCTAAACCCTAAAACGTAAACCTAAAACCCTATTTACCCTAATTTACGTAAACCTAAAATGGGCTATTTACCCTAAAACGTAAACCTAAAACCCTAAATTAGGGCTCCTCAAGGAGGTTTAGATTACATTTTATATTTGACATAACCTTCTTTGTATGATTTTTACTCTCACTCATGGTTCTTAGTTTATTTAGGGTAGAAGTGATGAAAAGTTCAATATTAGGGGCATGTGATATAATATAAGAGGTAAAATAAGGATGTGTAGTAAGATTTGATGACATAACATGTAGGGAGGGATCACAAATTATAGTCCATAGGTTAGGTACACTTTGGTATGTTGTTGGTGATCCACACAACTACCAATGAAATTCATAATTGACTAATAAAGGAGGTACAAACAATCAATGCATAGATCTATATATTAACCAACAAATTGATTTAATTATAATATGTTCACATTTAATATAAATTTGATAGCTAATTTTATCTCAGAAAACTTCATGATTGTATAATTTAACTTGAGAAAGTGTACTAGTGAAGTAAAATAATGTGCCTCATGTGAAACTATGTGCTTGATTTAATAAGTTCATATATCATGATGCTAGTTGATATGAGCATGTAATCACTCTATATCAATGTTGTTAGCTTATATAGTGTATGATGCATTCTCTTAAAAAAACATAGAAATGCAAGTCATACTTGTTAATAGATAGACTATGTGCAATATGGATAGAGCTAGACACATAAATTCTATTAAATCAAATAAATATTAAAATGTGAAACATGAATGATTTCTACCCATTACTCTTATTTGGATGAGATACTTTGTGAATTATGTAAGGATACATTATGATCATATTTAAGCCTTACTTTATAGGATGTTATTCATAAGATCTATAGGTTGTGTGTAATCTAATTTATTTAAATCATCCAAGAGTGCTTAGAGGTCCAAATAGGTTCAAAATCCATCATAACTCAACAACTTACTTATAATTGAAATCTAAAATTCCTAATTGTTGATATATTGAAGCTATTCCTAGAATGTCACATATTTTATTCAAAGCACTAAGTTTAGGTTGTAGGGTTTCTCATTTACTTGTAAAAATTTATTCATGTGTCTTCTATATGTTTTCATGTCATCAAATCTCTAAATCTAAACCCTAAACCCTAATTTAGCATTCATTTTGTTGTAGGACCTTAAAATTAAATTTGATTGCCTTTCAATTCTATAACCAAAGGTTTTTTTTCTAAGATTATTTATTTATTGAATTGATCAATTGATTCCTCACTTAGTGACAGTTAGGTTCTTTTTTTGAGAAGCCATGCACGTCTAGAATTTATATAAATATTCAAAGGAAGAGTCTATGTCATAGAAAAGTTCCAAAAAATATATAATTAGAAAAAAAATTGGGTCTAGGGTTTAGGGTTTAGATCTCCTCTTCCTTTTTAAATCATCCAAGAGTGCTTAGAGGTCCAAATAGGTTCAAAATCCATCATAACTCAACAACTTACTTATAATTGAAATCTAAAATTCCTAATTGTTGATATATTGAAGCTATTCCTAGAATGTCACATATTTTATTCAAAGCACTAAGTTTAGGTGGTAGGGTTTCTCATTTGCTTGTAAAAATTTATTCATGTGTCTCTATATGTTTTCATGTCATCAAATCTCTAAATCTAAACCCTAAACCCTAATTTAGCATTCATTTTGTTGTAGGACCTTAAAATTAAATTTGGTTTCCTTAGGCAACTCCACCAAATTTTATTCCCTTAAGCCATGGAACATTTTTTCCTAGTCCACCTTACTAGACATAGATCCTTAAGCCATCCTATCACCCTAAATCATAAATCGATGTCTTAAGGGGAGTCCTAATATATTTAGTATAGGGATCAAAGAAGTTCTCAAAATTTGGTGAATAGGAAACAAGCTCATCTTTGTTTATTTTGTACATTGCAATTAGGTCACTAGCATATATCTATGTCTCCATTTGAATGTATTCTATTAATTTTTCGTTCTCATCTTTAGTATTTGAAAACAGAATGAGATTATAAATTTTAATGTTAATTAAACTTATAATTTTTTTCTTAGCTGCTTTGTCCCAATATGAGATCTTGTGTCTCTTATCATGAAATTTGAAAATTTAGATAAATCAATTTATGTCCTCGGATTTAATTAAATTTTGTCATACTTGATTAATACATCTATTCATTTTGTTGTAGGACCTTAAAATAAAATTTGGTTGCCTTAGTCAACTCCACTAAATTTTATTCCCTTAAGCTATGGACCATTTTGTCCTAGGACCTTACTACACATAGATCCTTAAGCCCATCCTATACCTAAATCATAAATCGATGTCTTAGGGAATTTATTTCTTAAGGGGATCAATTTGGTGAATAGAGCTTGGTCACTCATCTTTTTTAATATTTTGTACATTGCAATTAGGTCACTAGAATATATCTATGTGTCCCTTTCAATGTCTTCTATTAATTTTTCATTCTTATCTTTAGTATTATTTGAAAATAATGAATGAGATTAAATAAATTTTAATAAAACCCATAATTTCATAAATCTACCCTTTATATTAACAACCC
>VDFB02367321.1:0-17275 GCA_007258455.2 Sequoia sempervirens
AAGAGGGGAAAAACTTGTTGAATGTCAGTAAATGGGATTTTTCCTTGGTCAAACCCCTTATTGGTAATTAAATCTTGAAATGGAAATGAAATGGAGGGAAATGATGAATGGACAAAACACTATGTTGCAACTCACCAAACCCTTTTAATAAGGTGTTGCAAGTCTACTTGAAATGACTGCAATGGATGTGGTTCTTGAATCTTACTTGAATGATATTGATCTTGCATAAAAATCTTGCTTGAATCATAAACCCTATATCACAAATGTTAGCACAATAACAAACATGATGCAACAATATCCTTGATATGATGTTTGATTCTTGATGATGGCTCTGAATGCTTGATGAATTTCTCCTGAATGATCGAATACTTGAATACTTGGATGCTTAGATTGCTTGTTATGGTAAAATGAAGGAAGGAACCTTGTATTTATACTATCCATGCTTAATATCATGAAATTACACCACAACAAGGTGAAAAATGAATTCATTAATTAAAGAAGGCTAAATCCTGCCAAGATTTGAAATTAAATCCTGAAAATAAGGAAAGGGGCACTAAGATGCCCCAGGTGGTGTCTTAGTCCCAAGGCATGAAACTCGGGGCACAAACTCCAAAAAGGGGCCCATTTAAGGTTCCATTGAAAAGAGGGTCCCAATACCTTTGGAGGACAAAGATGCCCTAGGTGGTGTCTTAGTCCCAACCCAAAAATTAGGGACACTCAGCCATAATCATTAAATTATCATTTATCCATTGATGTTTATTGGGATTACCCATAAAAGATATAATTTATTAGGCTTATGGATGCAAAATAGGACCAATTAAGACAAAAATAGGGATAAACAAAGCAAGGAGGGCCCAAACAAGTGTGAAAATGCAAGGGTATGCATTTTCCTACACTACATCAACCTACTGGTTCCAATGGATAGACAAGTAAATATTCCAACCCAGTAGGTAATTCTTAACCTAGGGTTTCATTCAATAGTAGAGCAATGATCAAGTGACCAGTCAAGTATATCTTAGCTATATGACATCTCATCCTCTCATATCTTTCATACTACAATTGTTGATGTATTGCTAAACCTTATCATTCCTAAGGTTTCTTAGCATTATAAGCTAGCAGTGCCAAGTCAATTTATGACTTGATACATTACACATTATATATGTAGTGTAAACTATCTATAGAAACACCATTTGAATTCCTGTAAAGGGTATATAAGAGTATTAAATCTCTTTCTTAAGTTATTCATGATTTCATCAATCCTAGTATTTAATACTATTGATAACATTCACTCCTTACTATGGAGTATGTACAACACTCATAAGGAAATCATAACATTCATGATTCTTTTCCTTTCTATAAGCAAATAGATCATTACTCTATTTCAAGAAATCTAATGTGTTTCCAAATAAAACATAAAGCATTCAATCTTTCAGTAAAAGATAAAACATGCAGAGAATAGAATCTCATGCTTGTTAATTGCTTATTCCAATTGAATCACTGGATCTCAAGCTTGGCCTCCTTCTTAAATTCAATTCAACAACAAATCTCTCTTCATCTCACCTACTGAATTTCCTCACAATAATTTTCATCAAAATAAGGATTCTCTCAATAAAAAATACAACAGAATAGAGAAGTGTAGTGATGCAAAGAAGTGTATCCAAATGAGGTGAGAATTCCTCATATTTATTCCCAAAAACCATCATCTACAACCTGCAAACAAGGCTTATGCTATGACACTTCTCAACCAAATACCATCGACTTAGCTTAATAAAGAAAAGGTGGCAGATTCCTCTCTCATTAGTCACTCAGAAATGACACCAGATCGACCTTTCCAACAACAGTTCAACTGGTTCATATAACACATGCTTCAATCTAATAATTAACTTTCAGGTGAAAAAGACTTCTAAATGAAATACAAGATTCATAATATGGTGCCAACTATTCAACACATTTTCTATTCTCAAGCTTGTTGTTTACATAGTGGAATAAATCAGTATTCTCTTGGCTGCATTTTACCATGTTGACTTGGTCATTGATATTACATTTGACACGTACCAAGTGAGTCAAATTCACTCATAACAACACTACTTTGTTTTCATATTCAACATGCTAGAATAACTTATCACCTCACATAGTGTGCAACACTTTACTCAATATGCTTTAAGCAACATGTCTGAGTATTTACTTACAACATTTGATACATGTGTGTCTCCCAAACATTCTACCTTTTGTGTGTTGTCCATCTAATACTCAACACTTAAATGTTAATATATTGTCTACATTATGTTTAACTATAATATATGGGATGAAAATAAAAATTAGTTTTAAATTAAAATTAGGTATGGTTATTACCCTTAATTAATAGGATATAAACAATAAGAGAATATAAAAGTATAACAAAAAATAAGGTGCATAGGATACTTGGTAAAAATAGGGAGGAATTTTAATTATACTAGTATATATAGAGGGGGTATAAAAAATATAAATTTGAGAGAGAAATAAAATTAGAGGTGCTTAATAATACTTATGAACTCACACACTATTTCATTACTCTATTAAGCGAATCTTGCAAGAATCTACAAAAAAAGCACCACCTACTTGATAGCTATCGTACATCTTTATCTTAAAATATTAAGTATCTTATTCTTATCCTCACATGCTTTCTGATATTTTGGTGCATGTAAACCTATTCAAATTACTACATTGTGGAATCTATAGTTTTATAGATGTTAAATTGGTTTGCTTCATGGTTTGACCAAGGGATAATTTCAGTTCCTAGAAAAATCTAAATTGATGTGTGTAGACTCCACTTTTCTTGCAAGTCTAGATACCAAAGCGTGAGGAAAAATAATTTCCAAATCTCAAAACTTGCTAGATCAATTTGTGTGTAGCAATATATTTTGTGCTAAATAATTGACCCAGATCTATTTCACATGTGATTTCACTCGAGATTGAAGTAGATTCTAGTTTATTTTTTGTCAAAATAGTACAAAGTCAAATTTGATATTAAAATACACTTTTAGATCACAAAACAATAGTTTACACTCTAATTCCATCAAGCTACACATAGAACTACATAACCTTAAGTAATACTATATCTCTTTTTAAATAACCCCAATCTATTTTTATCATTTTAGAAAAAATATTGTTTATTTTAAATTTACCATCTTAATTCAAATTTGGCTATTACTTAAATTTTATTTATTTATTTTATTTTACTTTATTTACCATCTTTTGATAATTTAGTATATGAATATTTTGATATTATATTCCATAAATGCAAGAATGCAATAATAGAGACAGGAGTATTTATAATAAATATATAAGAGGAGTTCTATCACATGTCAACTAGATGAGTGACAAATGAATCACTATAAAAGAGACCAACTTAATATAGAAGATGCTTCATGCACATGTAGATAAAAGAAGATGCTCTTCATAATAAATGAGGCACATGCAGATGAAAGAAGATTCTCCTCATAACGCAATATATATGTAAGTCAACACTTAAACAAACTTATTCTATACATAATAAACCTAAAATAATTAAATAAACTGGCATATATATATTTAATAATATATATGTATATAAACTCACATTTGAGATATCCTTCTCAAGGCACCTATTTTTTTAATCAAAAGTTTCAACATAAAAGGAAATTGAATAGGTGCCTCGAGGAAGGATATCTCCGGCATCTATATATTATTAAATATATATGCTAATGTGATCTAATCGACATTTATATCTTAAATAAAATATTTATATATTTATATATTTTTATATTAAATTATTCTAATAGGTAATATATTATAATATGATAGTATAACTTTGTAATTCAATTTTAAAAATATTATATATAATTTAATATTTAAAATGTTAAGTTAAAATATACGCAATATATTTTGTATATTTATAATATTGTAATAAAAGGAAGTGACCCTTTGGTGAAATGGTGGGGTTTCTTGCTTGTAGTGCCAACAACCAAGGTTCAAACCTCATGGGGTCAATCTCTACCATGTCAAAAATTGAGATTGGGGGAGACCCTATGGTGAAATGGTGGGGCTTCTTGCCTGTAGTGCCAACAACCAAGGTTCAACCACACGGGATTGCTCTCTATTGTGTCAACAATTGAGATTGCTTACCCCAAAGTTTTGCGGTATTGGCATGGTGTGATGGATTTATAGGTGGCATTGTTGTTCTTGCCGCAAGATTCAAACCGTTGAGTGGTATTGTTGAATGGTTGTGCTCACGGTTCATAGCTTTTGGTCAAAAGAGTTTACCCCTTGAATAAAATATAAATATTGTAATAAAAAATTTATATCATTAATATTTAGTTAGGATTAGGGTTAGGGTTAAGGTTAAGAGATATAGTTAAGGTTAGGGTTAGGTGTAGGGATATAGTTAGGGTTAGGGTTAGAGTTAATATATAGTGAGGATTGGGGTTAGGGTTAATAGTAGGATGAGAGATATGGTTTGCATCAAAATCGAGTTAGGAACACAATTAAGAGTTTTAGGAGGTCCAAGTTTAGGGTTATGGTAGTTAGGGTTTGGGAGTAATAATAGTAGGAGTTAAGGTTATCAAGATTAGGGTTATAGTTATGTTTGGATCAAGTTTAGGGTTAGGATTATGTAGTTGAGTTGGTGTTAAAAGATATGGTGTATAAGGCTCAAGTTAGGATTCAGACTAGAGATATAGTTAGGGTTAGGAGGTTAGGGTTAAATATAGTTAGGGTTATAAATCACAGTTAACATTATGATGAGGGTCAGTGTTCACAATAAAATTAGGGTTAGGGTTAGGATTAGGGTTACAAATAGGTTTACAATCAAATTTAGGGTTAATAGATATAGTTAGGGTTGGGGTAATAATTGGGGTTAAGGTTATCAAGATTAGGGTTATAGTTATGTTCTCGATCAAGTTTAGGTTAGGATTAGGGCTAGAGATATAGTTAAGCTTATGGTAAGGGTTAAGAGATATAGTTAGGGTTAGAAATATGGTTAACATTAGGATGAGGGTTAAGGGTTGCATCAAAATTAGGGTTAGGGTTAGCATGCAGAATAGTTTAGGATTAGGGTTAGGATTAGCATTAGGATTAGGGTTACATTTAGGTTTAGGGTCAAGTTTAGGGTTAAGGGATGTAGTTCGTGTTAGGATAATAGTTAGGGTTAATGTTATTAGGATTAGGGTTAGGGTTAGGGTTAGAAATATGGTTAACATTAGGATGAGGGTTAGGGTTTACATTAAAATAAGGGTTAGGGTTAGCATGAAGAATAGTTTAGGATTAGGTTTAGGATTAGCATTAGGATTAGGGTTACATTTAGGTTTAGGGTCAAGTTTAGTGTTAAGAGATATAGTTAGGGTTAGGGTAATAGTTGGGGTTAAGGTTATTAGGATTAGGGTTAGGGTTAAGAGATATGGTTAGGATTAGGGTTAAGGTTAAGGTTATGGTTAAGGCTAGATATATAGTTAGGATTATGGTTAAGGTTGAGATTTAGTTAAGATTAGGGTTATAGTTAGCATTAGGATGAGGCTTAGAGTTAGCATCAAAATTAGGGTTAGGGATAGCATCAAGATTTACTCAAGATTAGGGTTGCAGTTAGGTTTAGGGTTATGAATAAGGTTAGGGTTAGGGGTTGCATAATTGTTATGGTCATACTTAGGGCTAGGTTTTGAGTTAGAAATATCATTAGGTTTAGGATTAGAGATTTAGTTAAGAATAGGGTTAGGGTTAAGAGACATAGTTAGGATTAGGGTTAAGGTTAGCATCAAACTTTTTTTGAGAGAGAAAAAATGATATATTCTAATTGATACTAGCCATAAATTAGGGTTAGGGTTGCATCAAACTTTATTTTTTGAGAGAAAATCTTCCTAGGATTAGGGTTTTGAGTTAGGGTTAGGATTAGGTTTACAATTTGGATATCCTTCTTGAGGGTCCATCATTAGAGATAGAATTAAGTTTATAATTTGGATATCCTTCTTGAGGTTCCTATGCACTTTTATGTGGCAATCGTAACCCTACTTGAACCCTAACCCTAGTTAAACTCAAGCCCTAATTAAATCCTAATCCAAACCCCTATTTAATTCCTAACCCTAATCCTAATTGAACCTTAACCCTAATTGATTTTCAACCCTAACCCTAACCTTGACTCAAAGCTTTGTCTTAGAATCTTAATCATAACCTAATTGACCCCTAACTCTAATTGAACCCTAACCCTAAGCTAACTATAATCTTAACCTTAATTGAACCCTTACCCTGGCCTTATTTGAACCCTAATTGAACTCTAACCCTTTTCCCAAATCTTATCCTAATCTTGACCCCAAACTTTATCCAACAACCATATCCCTAATTGAATTCTAACCATTATCATAATTGAACCCTAAACCCTAATGATAACATTGACCCCGAGGTTTATCCTAGAACCTAAACCCTATCCCTAATTGAATCCTACCCGTAACCTAACCTTAACCCTAACCCTAATTGAAGTTGATATCAAACTTTATTGTGGAACCATAACCCTAATGCTAATTGAACACTAAACCTAACCCTAATTATACACTACCCCTAACCTAACCTTAATGATAACCCTAACACTAACACAAAGATTTATCCTAGAAAACTAACCTTAAAATCCTACCACTAACCTGAAGATTTATCCTAGAATTCTAACCCTAAACCTAATTTAACCCTAACCCTAAGCATGACCCTAACTCTAACTGAACCTAAACTATATCCCTAACCTTAACCCCCATCCCAACCTTAACACTAAGCTCAAGATTTATCCTAAAACCCTAATCTTAACTCTAAGCTTTATCCTAGAACTATAACACTAACCCTAATTGAAACATAATTGTAACCCTAATTAAAGTCTGATCATTATTGAAACCAAACACTAATCGTAAACTTTATTAAACCTTGACCCTATGTAATGCCCCTCTGTGATTCACCCTATTGGTCGGTTGGTCCATCAGTATTGTTGTGACTTCTTGGTGGATGGGTATTGGTTGGTATTTTGTGCATTTTATTTAAATTGGATTGATTAGTACTTCGATTAATTATTACATTGAAATAAAGTTATGGAAATTAAATGGCATGGTGATAATTAAAATAAAAGCTTTTATATAAACTGTGATAATGATAAAATAAAATATTATTAATATTTTATTTGGTTTAAAAAAATTTAAAAAATTATGATTTAATAAAGAGATATTAAAATAAATAAATAAATTTTGATATTGTGCAAACATAATTAAATGGAAGATTAAATTAATAAATTAAATATTTGAAAAGTTGATTTAATCGTGTGCAAATGAAAATGTATGGTTAAATTATAAAGTAATAATAATAATTAGTGGTAATTGTCAATAGTGCATAAATTAAATTAAATAATTAAAATTAAAGAAGTGAATGCTAGGAGAAAGTGGAAAATAAATTGGTTATTTTGCAAAAGAAAAGAGGGGGGATTTTGGAGATTATGTGAAAACTAATCTTGTTTCTCCATTGTCAATACTTTCTTGTTCTTGAAAATCTTTTATATTAGATTGTATATTTAAGTTTTATTTTTTTTAAATAATTTCTTTAGTAAAGTCTTAAATTTTAAAATAGAATATGAATGATTTTTTTTTTGTAATGCTTTCAATTTTTTAAAAAATAATGCACATTTTTTTAATTTGTAAAAGTAAATTTAGGATATTTCCTTTTTATTTAGGTTTCTATTTTTTAGTTTTAAATAACTTCAAAATTTTTAAAAAGAAGTTTCTAAAATAATATGCAATAGTAAACTAAAGAAATCTCTTTCATAATTAAATTTTTAAATTTTAGAAAATTCTTTTAAAAAGATCTTAGAATTTTATTTTCTTAGTATATTAATTTAGAAACTTACTTTTATATAAAATAATGAATTTAAAATATTTTTATACTTAATTTTCTATTTTATACTTAATTTTTTAATTTTCTATTTCATACTTTCTAGTTTATATTTAATTGCATTACATAGTTATACTTTATTTTCTATCATATACTTTATTTTCTATTTTCTATTTTTTTAAGTGATGAAAGATATAATTATTTTCTCTTTTAATCTTTTATTATCTCACATGACTAATATCTTCAATTTTTTTTTGTCTTTTGTTAAAACTCTATTTATTATAAATATTACCTTAAACAAATATACAATATCTTAAAAAAACAAAAAATCCTTAAAATAGAACCCTTTCCATTTAATATCTCTCAACTCCCTTTACCACTCAATGCAAAATCCCCACTGACATCAGGAAATCTTGAAAGTCTGGTCCCTATTTACAAAGAAATATTTGTTATTCAACATTTTTATACAAGTTTTTAGCTAGGCTGTCCATAACAAGACAAGATAAAGGAACAAACAACAGTTTATATTAGACATAATGTCATTCACTGCTCTAATGTTATTTATCATATGCCACGCAAGCTGCAGTATGATTTTTCTTATTCTTCTGCTCCTTTGTTTGCTACACTTCCCGCTTTTTTGTAGGATCTGTCGGTCCTCTACTTCTCTTTTCAACACTTTCTTCAAACCTGATAATAAATAATGCAATTTGAACCCTATCAACAAAAAAGCTAAGGCAACAGTAAAAAACATAAGACATATCGAGATCCAAAGCTTCTTAGGATTTTTTATAGTTCCACTGAGTATCTTCAAAACAAAAGCCAATTATAGTGGCACAAAAAATCACTAATTTGTTTTATGCAATGAAAATTTGTTAATTCAAAAGATCCAAAATATGATATATTATAAGAAAGAAAATATTTCCTATTCTTAAATAAGAAAAAACACATTATTAGTTCCAGCTATAGAAATCTTATATTTATAATGATAAAATAGATTGTAAACTCTCTAGAATCTTATTTACAATGTATTCCTATCCTATCATCCACCATCATATTGTAAATAATGATTTCTTCTTAATAACATTATCTACCTGAATCTAAAGATTTAATGACATTATTATTTTGAAATAATAATAATAACATTAACTAAAACAAATAATGATTTCTTCTCAATAACATTATCTACCTAAATCTAAAGATTTCAAAATATGCATGATATGGAATTGTTGATAGAAGGCCTAAGAAGTTATAAATCTAAAGTGATTAGAAGGTGAAAATACAAACTTCACAACCTTTCTCAGCATCCTTTCCTGTGCCAAAAAGAAGTTTTGGAAAAGGGTATGGAAATCCATCAAAAGCTTAAAGAATGCATGCGATAGTAGACTTGCATGCAAAATGAGGAAGCATAGCTAAACCTACAAGCTGGACCACATCATTTTCACCATGCTGGATTGTGTACTGTTTTCTGACTTGGTGATTCTTTGCAATGTCTGTAACAAAACAAAGGATAAATCGCACGTATTGCATTATTTTATATACTGTTTTAAACAAAAGATGTGTGACCTTTCTTTTTAATAACAGATAACTGGAAAGAAATAAACTGCATACCCTTTTGAATTTTGCTGAGAGAAATGGCTTGGTTCTCCAGCTGATGCTGTAGATCTCTGACGATTTGTATTTGGAATGACAAATGTTAACAAATACAATTCAAATATTATTTCTAGAAATTTAAACCCTTTAAATGCAAATTAAACTCTTAAATTTAAAACCCTTAAATTCAGAAAATTCAAACCTGATTCAAAACCTTAAATCGCAAGTGTATATTTCCGTTGTAGATGGATGTTGCACCTAATCTGGTGTATAAAAATTTACAACCACAGAATAAATGTAATATTCATTTCAGAATTTGAAATATCTCTACATCAAATCGAATATCAATCTAACATTGGATATTACAATGAAATCATAAATAATAAAGAAAACTACAGAACCAATGCCTTCATTAAGTAGATAACAACAGAATTGTTTTAGAATGAAATAAAACTCATGACTGACTTACCTCAGGAATTTGCACAAATAAACGCCAATGCCAAATGATCCAGCCTCTTTCACTCTCTGAGGCACTTAATGATAAACCAACGATGTAGTGTCTCAATGACTTTCTTCAGAGTTTGCTCACCTATTTCCTATTTGCAGTGGACAGACAACTTTCGGGTGTAGTTGCAGATGTAAAGAAAGAAGCACACGCCAGGTCTAGAGTAGAAGATTAAGGATGTAAATATTGATATGTAACGCTCAACTCAATCACCCACTCTTCCACAACACCAGCCCTCCATTCGAAATGCTCTCATTCTCCGCACTACCGAGACCACTCTACAACTGCAAGTCCAATCTAATTCCATCTGTTTGAGAGCTGGAATATATAACTTTACTTACCTTAGAGGCGTTGCACTGGCAGCGACAATTTTTGAAATGGTTCCGATGCAAATAAATTCATTTTCTTGTGACCACTACACTGCCAACACCGCTGATTTGAAATGGCTAACAGCAGCGATAATTTGAAACAGCCAGCAGCCGCCTCCTCTTTTTGGCATCCACTCCACTATTTTGTAGGCACATTCATTTTCTTGGCAGAAGTATGCATTACACTATCAACACCACCATCGCCAGCACAACACATAGGCATGCACCCGTCAATTTTTTTAATATGTCAAAAATGTTAACAAAGATTTGGCTTCCACTGTAGATCACCTCTCGGCGAATAATTTGCAATCCACCAAATGACACTCCCAATTATCTTTTTGTTTTGCATGAAAATATAACATTGCATTAAGATCTCTCGAGTACGTGTTTATAAATAAATAGTTGTTGCTTTCCTCATATTTAAACTAATCTATCAACATTGCAAATGTACTTGAGATGTAAATTACCCACAAGCAAGAATGAAAGTCTTTCGCAGTAACCTGTCAACTAGAATTGAACGAACTTCATGCAAACTCTAATGCAATAGCAAGAACTATCATATGTCTTTATTTTTAAAACTATTGACGTGAAAGAGGTTGTGGTAAGTTCAAAGCTTCATCTGAGTTGTAGGTCAAACGTGGTAAAATAGTTTCATATGGTTAGACTCGCAATGATTATATGTTTGATGGTCAAAGAATGCATATTTTCTTATATAATAAAATCTTCAATCTTTTGAAGTCTACTCGTTGAAGATATGCGTTGCCCTCTTAAAACTGTGAGATAGTCATCTTGTTGATCAAATAAATGAAATTTAATGCATTGTCATTATCCAATAAATGAAATTAATGATTACGAGCATGGATTTGATGACATAAGCACTAAACAAATTATATCGTCATCTAGATTAGACACTTGAACCAGTCAGAAACACGAGGTCACATTGAACAGGGCCCTACAATGACACAGCTGGTAGGCGGCCGCCTGCCTTGAATGGTAGCACAATCTCAAACTATAAATGTAAGAATTTAAGATTTACACTTTTAAATTTTATTTTTTTGTTTTTATTATGTAAATTTTAGGAGTTGTTGGAAATTAAAGTTTACATTTAGTAAATTTATTTTTTATTTTTATGATGTAAACTTTAAGAGGGGATTGTTGGAAATTAAAGTTTACATTTAGTAAATTTAAAGTTTACATTTAGTAATTAAATTTTAAATTTACTAAACGTAAACTTTAATTTCCAACAATCCCCATATAATTTACATAATAAAGACAAAAATTAAATTTACTAAATGTAATCTTTAATTTCCAACATATAAATACCCATGGGTGCCTTTGGTTTTCATTCACAAGTATTTGCATCCTATAATCAAGAGTTATAGCCTTTGCTGGTTTCAAATTTAGCTTTTGAAAGAAATCAATTTGTTGGAATTACAGGCAACCAGTTCAAGATCTATGGCGGCCAGAAGTAGGCATATATGTTTTACAATTGTTGTTAAATTGTTACTGAAAGACTGGTTGTGTATTTGTGATTGTGGTTTTTTAATGTTGAACTGATGAATTAAATTGTGCTGCAGTTGGAGTGTGTTATGGAATGTTGGGGAGCCTGCCGAGCCCGCAAGAGGTAGTAGAGATGTTGAAGCGCTACAACATCGGAAAAGTGAGGATTTTCCAAGCGCATCACGAAGCTCTGAGAGCCCTGGCAAACACGGGCATAGAAGTAATAGTGGGTGTGGGCAACGACGAGCTTGAGATTATAGCAGGCAACTAGGCGGCAGCCAACGGGTGGGTGAACGACAACGTTCGTGCTTTCTACCCGGCTGCCAACATCAAATACATTTCAGTAGGAAACGAGGTGTTGCACTATGGAAACGAGAGATATGTCTCATTTCTCCTCCCTGCAATGCGAAACATTCAGGCTGCAGTCCTCAGCGCCAATCTGCAGAATAATGTAAAGGTGTCCACCACACACGCCACATCTGTGCTCGGGAATTCTTATCTGCCTTCACAGGGAGACTTCCGCAACGATCTCAAGAACACACTCCGCCCTCTGTTGAGCTTCTTGGCAGAGAATGGGGCTCCATTTTTGGCTAATGTGTACCCTTATTTCAGCTATGTGGGCAACAAGGCCCAGATATCCTTGGACTATGCGCTCTTCAAGTCATCAGGCCCGGTCGTGGATGACGGAGGGCGTAAATACTGGAGCTTGTTCGACGCGATGGTGGACTCTCTGATTGCGGCGTGTGAGAAAGAGGGACATGCAGAGATAGCAGTGGTGATTACAGAAAGCGGATGGCCGTCTGCGGGAGATGATGGGGCAGCGACCATGGAGAACGCGAGGGTGTACAATAGCAACCTAGTGAGGCACGTATTGTCCAACGAGGGAACTCCCCGGAGACCTGGGAGGCCCATTGACACCTACATTTTCGCCATGTTCAACGAGAATAGGAAGGACAGACCAGAGATCGAGTGCCATTTTGGGCTCTTCTATCCCGATAAAAATCAAGTCTACCCCGTGAACTTCACTCCCTAGTCGGGACATCCTTTATTTCTACTTATTGTTGCCAATAATACTTCACGTCTTTGACTTGAAGTTACTACTACTAAATAAGTGAGGTGTATCACATTGCTTCTCTCCATAATCGACCCTTTGAATGAGGAGATCAATAATCTATAGCTTCACTCACTCTTATTTTATGTCTCTCCATTCTTAATTATGGGGTATAATAAAATTAATGGTAATTAAAAGAACAATGAATCCGTTCTTATAAATTAAGTGTTTAAAAACGTATTGTTATGGAAAAGCATCGTATAGAGAGTAACTAAGGTATTTGTTTTTTATAATTATATTTGTCTTAAGCATGTATACTATTTTGAAAATCAAAATAAATAATATATTTGTCAATAGACTACATATAGTGTGAGATTTGAGTTTAAAACAAGTCTCGCACTTGCAAAATCACTGCTAAGTCATCGGAAAACAAGTTTCAGGTATAGTTTAATAGTAGACCAGCTATTGTTTAATGGTAAACCAACTATCATTTAATGGTAAAAGCCTCCAAAATATCAAGTAAAATCATCCAAAATCTTACTTATCACATAAAACCTAGATAAATATTGATTTGAATGTGAACATTCTATTTCCATTTGCAGTGTTTTTGTCAATTGGATGACAAATTTATTTTTTCATTTGCATTGCTTTATGTTTTAAATTTGTATTCAAATGATACTTAATTTCTTTAAGGAAAAAATCTAGATTTGTCTAAGTTTATTTCATTCCATTAATTAGCACTTATTATTAATTATTTAATCTAATCACATGCAACTAGAATTTGCAACACATCTATGCACAAATACATACTCTCTAACATATTAACATGCATATAGTTTTCTATCAACATAATCCTTGAACCTCCTTTAGGTGAAAGTACTAGTCTAATTTATAAGAAGAACAACAAAATCATTCAAGTAGACAAATATTTTATAGACAACACATTTTTTTTATTAATCTTTAAATAATTTGATACATTTCACTACAACAATCTGAACTTGGTATGCATACATATGAAGATTCTCTCTTCTTTTCTTAATCTAGCAAAAAGTCTTAACTAAAATCATGAAATTTCCAGTCTCTAATTCTAGTTAGGTAGTATTTTTGGATTTGATTGTGCATAATTTAGATTTGAAAGCTTTCCAGTGTTGAAGACTCTTGCCTTTCCCTCTTTCTAGTAAAAATCATGCATCATTTTAAATTCTTAGTTTCAAGATTTTACTGAAAATCTAAGAGGGAGCTATACCCTTGAAAAATTTAGAGAGTAATTGTTTCCCATTGAAACAATTAACTCAACTATTGGGAATTGATCGCATCTATCTAGGTGGAGAGTTAAAACGATACAACAAATTCCAAGGTGCAAATCTATTAGCCAACATCAAGAATATGGTTTTTTTTACAATGTGTTAGATTATATGATCTTTTATCAAGATTCAAATACATCAATGAGATTAAATAAAAACCTATGTCATTGTATGTTGATAAAACATCACACAATCTGACACACTATGAAGAAAACCACCTACCTGATAATGAGTGAGATAAGGAGCTCTATATAAATGCTTCATAAGACACAACACTTCTTGAAGGTTTTTTAAATAAGGTAGCAAGTCAAATGGGCTTGATCTTGGGGGAAACCTCACTATTAAATATGCTTGAGTTAGTGTAATACTAAGATGCTTGAACTCTATGGAGGTCACAATTATTCACCCCTATTAGCATCACATATATTTAATTAATTCTAATTTGATCATTCATGCTCATGAGAGATGAGTTCTTGTGAACTATGACTCATGAAATATGGTTCAATGATATTGACTCTAAAAATATGTAGTTCAATCATGATAAACCACTATGTAATATGATCCCTACCTCTAAATAAATATCTTATCATTTGAGTACATTTTGAGAGTTTTTAAATAACCAAAATGTGATCTAATATATCACTTCAATATTAGGTGGAAAGGAGATAATTTAATCTATGTGATAAATGTAAGTATTAAGGGTTAGGAAGAATGTGTAAAAGGGGGTTGGGGTGTTTATAAGTAGTTTTCTACATCCTCAACATACAACATTACATAGGTTAATAAGAGGATATTTCATTCACTATGTTGGTCTTGTCAAGGTTGTGAAGTTCTCTTTTTTCTATACCATAGTCTTGTATCATGATAAAGATTCATAATCCTAAGGTAACCTACTTAATCCTAACTTTAATGTGGTTAACAAAAGAAACAATGGTCACACCAAGGTCATGCAAGTTTATTATAATTCTACCTAAGTTCCTTAAATCTAGTTATTGGACACCTTTAACTAATGTCACGGCTCTACCCAAAATAATCACTATATCTAAAACCCAAGGTTCCATTGTAATTTAGATTCTTTTGTATATTATAATTGAGATATCTATTGTTAGGGTTATCACTATTAGGGTTGGTTTGGAAAGGTTTTGGGTTTGAGATACATATAAGTTATTTCAAATTAAAACTTACTATATCATAACATATTTTTTAGTGATCAATTATGGTTTCGTTGGTAAGGCTATAATGTATGGGATGAAAATAAACCTTTGTTTTCAATTATATTTACATGTGTCCAATTCCCTTACTTAATAAGGTAGAAATAATAAGGGAATATAAAAATTTATCCACAAACATAGATATATAGGATACATAGTAAATGTACTTGGAGATATTTTAATTATACTAGTATATATGGAGGGGGTAACAAAAAACATAACTATGAGGGGTAGAAATAAAATTAGGGGGTTTTTAATGCATAAGAATGCATGTACTATGACATTAGTTTATTAAGTGAACCCCACAAGAATATAACACTACACAAAAAATATAACTTACTCGATAGTTTCCTAACATCTTTATCTTACAATCCTAAGTCTCTTATTCCTATGATCACATACTTTCTTATATTTTGGGTAAATGTAAACCTATTCAAATTGTTTTATTATGACATCTATAGTTAAAAAGTTATTGAATAGATCTACTTTGGGTTTGACCAAGGGAGAATCTAACTTTTTAGAAAACTCCAAAATTAATTTTATAGGCACCACTTTTCTTGTAGGTCTAGATATGAAAAGGTGTGGTGAACTAGTTTCCAAATATCAGTACTCGCTAGGTCAATTTTATACATAGAGATATATTTTGTGCTAGATAATTGACCCGAATTTATTTTACATCTAGAATTATGTTACATCTTTAGTATAAAAAATAATAAATGCTATTTTTTGATAAATAAATATATTAAAAATAAAGTCACCTTAGTGACTTGTTAATATTTAATTACTATTGTTAGAAAATAGTTATAAATTAGTGAGGAGTTATTCTCATAATGTATTTTAGGATGTTGTATGTCAAAATGCAATGATTTATAAAAAAATACATATATAATATAACAAAAAATAAAATAAAAAACTATATCATGTTGTTTATAATATATATAATATGCTCTCAATTTCAATATGGTAATACAACAAATACCATCCTTGTATTAGAGTTATCTTGCATTAGCTAATAATTAATTAATCTTTAATTGATTATTAGTATAATTTATTCTCACACACTTTAGGTAAACTTCGAAATACTTTATTAGTTGAGCTTATATTAGATCATTATGTCTCATCTCATGTGATTTTGACACTTGTAATGATCTGATCCTTTCTCATTTAGGGCTTTGTTCTTATAATCATTCAACCCTTATTGTAAATTAACACTCGGATATTATTCACGAGAAATATCATGGCTTTCATATCTTCTTGAAAGCTTCTTCTGTAACTTTTCCTTGTTGTTAAATATAGAAATTCTTGTTTGCGGATCTCTTGCATGGAAGGTGTATTAGTTTGTTGTTTGATCCTATGGCTCATGGTTTTGTGCTTGTTTCACAATTCTAACATGGTATCAGAGTGTGGATTCAACAAACCTCTTCTTGATTTATGAGGTTTTGTCTTCTTCAACAAGGGTTGCAGGCTTCAGATCTTAATCCGTTTTGCTTATTTTGAAAATTTTGGAGTTGGGCATTTTTTGAAGCATTTTTGTGTGAAAAGGACCTCGTCGTTGGATCCAGAGCTATCGAGAAAGTCAAAATTGGCTTTTGTTTCGCTTGATTTCGACTCCGGACGCCAGATCTACAAAGTCTTGAAGTGGTTGCTTTGTCTCCAGATCTAGAGGGTAGCTGTATTTTTGGTGTGTTTTGAGCCCGAACGAACATCACCACCGTGCTCAGAAGGCCCAAAAACCCTAAAATCGCCTTTCAAATCGTCAAAATCCAAGCAGTTGACCTCTGAGGAAAAAAAAATTGTTGTACAAGCTCGTATAGCCTTCTACACACTTTACGAGGTATTTAAAAAAATTTATGTCAAAAAATATTTTCCCTGCACAAAATTTT